>JAOEHY010016688.1:0-49575 GCA_025447955.1 Psilopsiagon aurifrons | reverse complement strand
TCCCTCCAGGAGCAGAGGGAAGAAAAAGGGGGAAGTGAGTGAACAAACTGCTTGGCTGATTTATGGCTTAAACCACGTCTGTGGGAAAAGCTTGGAAGCAACAATATTGGTGCAGTGCCATGCTCTGCTTTGTACACCTTTTGCAGCACCAGTGTATCTAAAGCTGAGGGCCTTCTGGATCTCTGAAACCTAACCCAAGCTCCAACCTTAACCCTAACGCAAATGGTTCTGCAGCTTTACATGTCCATTGCCATGAGTGATGAAGATTGGAATGGTGTGGATGGGAAAATGTTGGTGTAATGCTATTCTAACACTAACACTAACCATAACCATAAGCCATCATATGCTCTTTGCAGCCCCAGTATCATTGGAGCTGAGGGCTTTGTGCATCTCTGAACCCTATTTCTACCTCTAAAACTAACCCTAATCCAAAAAGACCTGCAGGTTTCCATTCACTTTTTGAAAATCCAGTACTCTCAAAGCTGAGGGCTTTGTGAATCTCTGAAGCCTAACCCTAAACCTAACCCTAGCCCTAACACTAATCCATATGGATCTGTGTCTTTACATGCTCATTGCCATGAGTGGTCCAGATTGGAATAGTGTAGAAGGAGCAATGTTGGTGTAGCGCCGTGATCTCCTTGGCATGCATTTTTTATCCCCACTGTCCCTGAAGCTGAGGGCCTTGTGGATTTCTGAACCCTAACCCTAACTTTAAGCCTAAACCTAGCTCCAGCCCTAATCCGAATGGCTCTGTGGTTTTACAATCAAATTGCCATGGTGGTCCAGATTGGAATGGTGTGGAAGGCATGAAGTTGGTTCACAGCTTTGCTCTCCTTGGTATACCCTTTGCAGCTCCACTGCTCCTAAAACTGAGGGTTTTGTGGATGAATTAACCTTAATCCTACCTCTAACCCAAACCATGATCTGAATGGAATTGAATATTTATATGCACATTGCCATGAATGGTCCAGATTGGAGAGGTATGGAAGAAGCAAGGTGTGTGCAGTGCCTTACTCTCCATGGCATTCCTTCTGCAGCATTAGTGTTCCTGGACTTGAGGGCTTTGTGCATCTCTGAACCCTAATGCTACCTCTAACTCCAACTTTAATCCCAATGGATGTGAGGATTTACTTACACATTGCCATGAGTGGTCTAGATGGGAAAGGTGGGTAAAGCACTATGTCAGTGCGTTGCCATGCTCTCCGGTGCATGCCCTATGCAGCCTCAGTGTCCCTGAATTCATGGGCTTTCTGGGTCTCTGAACTCTATCAGTAACTCTAACCCTAAACTAAATCTGAATGTATTTGTTGCTTTAGGTGTACATTGCCCTGAATGGTCTAGATGGGAAAAGTCTGAAAGGGGAAATGTTGGTGCAGTGCCATGTTCTCCTTGACATGAATCTTCCAACACCAGAGTTCCTGAAGCTGAGAGCTTTGTGCATCTCTGAAACCTAATCCTAACCCTAGAATTAAACCCAATCCAAATGGATCTGTGGTTTTACAGACAAATTGCCATTAGTGATCCAGATTTGAAAGGGGTGAAAGAAGCAATATTAGCACAGTGCCACGCACTCCTTGCCATGCATTTTCCAACCCCAGTGTTCCTGGAGATGAGGGTTTTATGGATCTCTGAAACCTAAACCTAATGCTCACCTTAGCCCTAACTGTAACCCTAATGGATCTGCGGCTTTACATTCACATTACTGTGACTGGTCCAGATTGGAATAGTGTGGAAGGGACAATGTTGGTGCAGTGCCATGCTCCCCTTCACATGCGCTTTGCAGCCTAAGTATCCCTGGATCTGAGGGCTTTCTGCATCTCTGAAAACTAACCCAACCTTAAGACTAACCATAGGCCTAACCTTAATCCAAATGGATCTGCGGTTCTAAAAGGGAATTTCCATGAGTGGACCAGATTGGAAAGGTGTAGCAGCAGCAATGTTAGTGCAATGCCGTGCTCTCCTTGGCATGCCCCTGGCAGTGAACTGCTCAAAAAAATGAGGGCTTGGAGGATGTCTTGACCCTAAACCTAATCTAACCCCAACGCTAATCTGAATGTAACTACTCATTGCCATGAAAGGTCCAGATTGGAAAGGTGTGGAAGAAGAAAAATGAGCACAGTGGCTTGATCTCCTTGGCATGCATTTTGCAACTCCAGTATTCCTGGAGCTGAGGGCTTTTTGCGTCTCTGAACCCTAACCCTAACCAAACCCTAGCCCTAAGCATAAACCAAATGGGCCTGTGGCTTTGCATGCACATTGCCATGTGTGGTCCAGATTGGAATGGTGAGGAAGGTATAAAGTTGGTTCAGTGCTGTGCTCTGCTATGCATGCCTTTTGCCGCCCCAGAGTCCCTAAAGCTGAGGGCATTGTGGATCTCTGAACAGTAGCCACAAAGCTGCACTTAGGCCTAATCTGAATGTATCTACAGATTTATGTGCACATTGGCATGAGTGGTCCAGATTGGAATGGAGTGGAAGGGGCAATGATGGTGCAATGCTGTGATCTCCTTCGCATGCACTTTGCAGCCCAGGTATCCCTGAGCTGAGGGCTTTCTGCATCTTAACCCAAACTTAAGACCAACCCATGGCAGAACCTTAATCCGAATACATCTATGGTTCTAAAAGCCTATTTCTGTGAGTTGTCCTAATTGGAAAGGTGAAGAAGAAGCAATGTTGGTGCACTGCTGTGATCTCTTTGCAATGCCCTTGGCAGCGCCACTGTTCAAAAAAGTGCGGGCTTGGGGGATGTCTTGACCCTCAACCTATATCTAACTCTAACACTAATCTGAATGGAGCTGTGGATTTACATTCTCATTGACATGAAAGGTAGAGATTGCAAAGGTGTGGAAGAAGCAACAGTGACACAGTGCCGTGCTCTGTTTTGCATGCATTTTGCAGCCCCAATATTCCTGGAGCTGAGGGCTTTGTGCATCTCTGAACCCTAACCCCAGCCCCAACCCCAACCCTAACCCCAATCGTAACCCAAGACCTAACCCTAAACCAAGAAGATCTGTAGCTTCACATTCTCAGTGCCATGAAAGGTCCAGATTAGAAAGGTGTGGTAGAAGCAACATTAGCGCAGTGCCGTGTACTCCTTGGCATACATTTTGCAACCCCAGTATTCCTGGAGCTGAGGGCTTTGTACATCTTTGAACCCTAACCCTAACCCTAACCCTAAACCTAACTCGAGACCTAACCCTAATCCAAGTGCATCTGCGGCTTTACATTCTCATTGCCATAAAAGGTCCAAATTGGAAAGGTGTGAAAGAAGCAGTATTAGAGCAGTGCCGTGCTCTCCTTGGCATGAATTTTGCAACCGCAGTTTTCCTTGAGATGAGGTCTTTGTGCATCTCTGAACCCTAATCCTAGCCCTAACCCTAATCCAAATGGATCTATGCCTTCTCATGCACATTGCCATGAGTGGTCCAGATTGGAATGGTGAGGAAGGAATAAAGTTCTTCAGTGCTGTGCTCTCTTGGGGATGCCCTAGAGTCCATAAAGCTGAGGACAGCCCCAGGGTCTGTAAAGTTGAGGGCTTTGTGGATCTCTGAACCACAACTGTAAATCTAAATATAGGCCTAATTTGAATGGCGTTGCAGATTTATGTGCACATTGCCGAGTGTGGTCCAGATTGGAATGATGTGGAAGGGGCAATATTTGTGCAATGCTATGCTCTGTTTCACATGCACTTTGCAGCCGCAGTGTCCCTGGAGCTGAGGCTGACGCCTTTGTGCATATTTGAATCAGAACACTAAATCTAAGCTGATCCCTACTCCTAACCCTAATCTGACTGATCTGGAAAGGTGTAGAAGAAGCAGTGCTGCTGCGGTGCCATGCTCTCCTTTTCTTGCTCTTTGCCACCCCACTGTTCCTAAAACAGAAGGCTTTGTGAATATCTTATCCCAAACCCAAATTCTAACCCTAACAACAATCTGAATGGATCTCCAGATATATGTGGAAATTGCCAAGAGTGGTATTTATTGGAATATTGTGGAAAGTGCAATTTTTGTGCAATGTCAAGCTCTCCTTCGCAGGGCCTTTGCAGCCGTGGTGTCCCTGGAGCTGAGGGATTTGTGAATTTCTGAACCATAACCCAAACTCCAATCCTAACCCTAATGTGAATGAATCTGTGGCTATGCTTGCATATACCCATGAGTGCTCCAGATGCGAAATGTGTGGAAGGAGCATTGTTGGTACATTGCTGTACTCTTGCTGGCATTCCTTTTGTACTATCAGTGTCCTGGAGCTGAGGACTTTTCGAGTCTCTGAACCTTGTCCTGGGTTCAGCAGTAGCAGTCATTTTTCTGTCTCTTAGTAGCTGGTGCAGGGCTGTGTTTTTGACTTTCAGCCTGGGAACAATGCTGATAATACAGATGTTTTTAGTTGTTGCTCAGTAATATTTACTCTGATCAAGGACTTTCTGAGTCTCATGCTCTGCCAGGGAGGAGGGATAGCCGGGAGGAAGCAGAGACAGGACACCTGACCGAAACTAGCCAGTGAGGTATGCCATAACACAGCACGTAATGCCCAGTATATAACCTGGGGGCAGCTACCCAGAAGGGCTAGATCACTGCTTGGGTCAGGCTGGGTATCAGTCAATGGGTGATGAGTGGCTTTATTCTCTTTCCTTTTTATTTCCCTTATCATTATTATTATTCTTGGTGGTAGCAGCAGTGGTTTGTGTTACACCTTAGTCACTGGACTGTTCTTATCTCAACCTGTGGGAGTTGCATTCTTTCAATTCTCCTCCCCATCCCTCCAGTAGAGGGGGAAGGAAGGGAGGGGGGAGTAAACAAGTGGCTGTGTGGTTCTGAGTTACCAGTTGGGTTTAAACCCCCACAACCCTAGCTCTAACCCTAACCCTAATTCAATTGGATCTGCCCCTCTGAATGTTAATTGCCATGACTGGTACAGAAAGAAAAGGTTTGGAAGCAACCATGTTGCTCTGTCCTTGACATGCCCATTTCATCACCAGTTTCTCTGGAGCTGAGGGCTTTGTGGATCTCAAACCCTAACCCGAACCTTAACCTCAATACGAATGGATCTGCACCTTCAAGTACATATTTACATCGCTGGTCCATATTGGAAGGAACAATGCTGAAGCAGTGCCATGCTCCCATTGGCATGCCATTTGCAACCCCAGTGTCCCTGGAACTGAGCACTTTGTGGATTTCTGAACCCAAACTTTAACTCTGACCCTAATCCGAGTGTATCTGCTGCGAAACATGCATATTACTGCAAGTGCTCCAGATGGGAAATGTGGAAGGGGCAATGTAGGTAAGTGGCATGCTCTCCTTGGAGTGGCTTTTGTAGCACCAGTGTCCCTGGAACTGAGTTTGGTGGATCTCTGAACCCTAAGCCTGACTCAAGCCCTAAACCTAATCCAAATGTATCTGCGGCTTTAAGAGAAAATTGCCATGAATGGCCCATGTCAGAAATATATGAAAGTGTTTATTTTGTCACAGTATCGTGCTCCCTGAGAATGCCTTTTCCCGTGCAAGTGTCTCTTGAAGTCAGGGCTTTTTGTATCTCTGAACCTTAATCCTAACGCTGACCCTAACCCTAACCTTAACCTCAATCCTAATGGATGGACAGCTTGGAGTACATATTTCCGCTAGTATCCATATGGGAAATGTGTGGAAGGAACAATGCTGGTGCAACAGTACTCTCCTTTGCATGCCTTTTCCATCACCAGTCTCCTGGAGAGGAAGGCTTTGTGGATCTCTGAACCCTAACCCTAAATCCAACCCTAACCTCATTCCAAATGGAGCTGCAGATTTATGTGCACTTTGCCATGAGTAGTCCAGATGGGAAAGGTGTGGAAGGGCTAATTTTGTGACAGTGCCGTGGTACCCTATGAATGCCTTTTCCTGTGAAAATGCCTCTTGAAGTGAGGGCTTTGTGGATCTCTGAACCATAACCCTAACTCTAACCCTAACTCTAATCTGAATGGATCTGCAGCTTGAAGTGCGCATTGTCATGAGTGATCCAGATGGGAAAGGTCTGGAAACAACACTGTTGGTGTAGTGCCACTCTCTCCTGTCATAACTTTTCAATCGCAAGTGTTCCTGGGGCTGAGGGCTTTCTGCATCTCTGAACCCTAACTGTAAGACTAACCCTAACCCTAATCCTAATGGATCTGCAATTTCATATGCCCATTGTCATGAGTGGTCCAGATGGGAATGGTGTGGAAGGGGCTCTGTTGGTGCAGTGCTTTGCTCTCCTTGCCTTGTCTTTGGAAGCACCATTGTCCCTGGATCTGAGGGCTTTGTGGATCTCTGAACCCTAAACCTAACCATAATAGTAACTCTCACCCTTACCTGAAACCAAATGGATCTGCTACTTTACTTCACATTTAGTGAATGGTCCATATTGGAAAGGTGTGGAAAAGACAATGTTGGCGCACTGCCGTACTCTCCTTATCATGTCTTTTGCAGCGACTTTGTCTCTGGAACTGAGGGCTCTGTGAATCTCTGAACCCTAACCCTAACCCTCATCTCATTCTGAATGGATTTGCATCTTTAAGTGCACATTTCTGTGACTGGTCCATATAGAAAAAGTGTGCAAGCAACAATGTTGTTGCAGTGTCATGCTCCCTTTGGCATGACTTTTGCAACACCAGTGTCCCTGGATCTGATGGGTTTGTAGAACCTTTGACGCTAAGCCTAATTCTAACCCTAATCTGAAGGGTCTGCGGCTTTTTGTGCACATTGTCCTGAGTGGTCCAGATCTGAAAGGCATCAAATGAGCAATGTTGGTCCAGTGCCCTGCTCTCCCTGACGTGACTTTTGTAGCACACTGTCCCTGGAACTGAGGGCTTTATGGATCTCTGCACCCTAAATGAACTTTAACCCTAACCTCAATGCAAATGGATCTTCAGGTGTACATGCTTTGAGTGGTCCATGTGGGAAAGGTATGGAACAGGCAATATTGGTGTAGTGTTGTACTCTTCTTGGAATGGTTTTTCATCACACTTTTCAGTGTCTCTTGAATTGAGGGCTTTGTGTGTGTCTCTGAACCGTAAGCCTAACCCTAAGCTTAAGCCTAACCTTAACCTTAATTGATCTGCTGCTGTGGTCACCAGCACTATAGTTGCCTTAGATGGCAAAGTTGTTGAAGAGGCAATGTTGGTGCATGGCCGTCTTCCCGTTTGCTGCTTCTTGCATCACCAATGTCCCTGGTTGTGTAGGAAGAATAGATCTAATCAGCAAACTGATTTGTGTCCTGTCCCCACTCCAGTGGGCAATTTCTGTTGTAGAAATGAGACTAGCAATCTTTAAAATACATCATACTATTGATAGAAGGCCACTAGCTTCCTTTTCTGTCTTCTTTTGGGTTCATATTCTGGTGTATGTAGGTCTCTAGTACTAACTCTTGTTTCAGCAGACCCATTGTTTTAGCAGTACTGCATAAAATATACAGTAGCTCATACACTGGCCTCTGCTAGTCATTCATTTTTTCAGATAGATAGGGAAACACCAGTAATTCCCCATTTTCTTTCATTCTTTGGGCTGTTGCAAACATTGATTTGTGTGTTTCAGCAGCAACAGTTTTAGTCCATTGTTTGATGAGGAAGGAAAAGAGAATGGGAATAGATTTTGTTGTCAGTGCTTTTTCTTATTGAAGAAAATCCTTACTTTCTAGTAATATTGCTCCTCCTCTAGGTTTTTCCTTAGCAATGCAAAAATAAATGTTCTGGACACAAAGTGGAATCTTGCACTGCTTTTGTCAATAAACTTGTGCCAAAATTAAATATAAACTTTCAAATACCAAATGATCAACTTTCTTAAAGGGGAGCATGGGCATTTTTAGTCAATGCAGAGGAAAAGATCAGATTGCAGTGTTATACATATCAGATCAAATATAATATTTTATGCTTCTTCATATGATACAAACTTCATTGCTGTCTGTAATATAAAAAAATATATTAAAGTTGTTGTGAAATGTCTGATTGTTCTCCAAGTGATCTTTGTCATTGGTACACATGTGCGCAGCTCCTGAAGTGAATATCAGTGCACTTCCAGCAGCACCACAGGAAATTTCAGAAAGCGCCATCCGTACGGAGAAGTTTACTTACAGACTTTTTTGGCAATGAGTCTGTGCAGCGTGGCTTATTGAAACTTAGAAGAGCAGAAAGGTATTTCAAATCCCAGGCATTCAATGAATGAGATATACAATGAATTTCATGTGGAGCGGCCCCCTGGAGGCTTGTCACAATAGATAAGGCAAAGTAGATAGATGCTGCATTAGTTCATGTAGGCTTCTGAGTAGCAGAGCTAATAACTGAACCATAACTTCACTTCCAGACACAAGGCTACTATATACTGTCCTCCTTTGATCTGTTCACCCATTGCAGCAAACTAGAAAATATAATAAATCTTCTTAAATACATGCAGGAAGAAAACCAGTGAAATCTTGTAAAACATCCAAAATATTCCACAAGAAACACCTTTTATTAACCCTTTTAAAGAGAAAGGTGCCAGACATACTTTTTATTTCTAGCCCTCAACTTACATAAACTTTTTTTCAATTATTTGTACATGGGCCAGCAGTAAAAACTTCATGTGTGATAGACTGTGCTTTTGTTTTAGAAATTATTCCTTTTTCTATTGTCTTATTGAGAAGACGATATGGAGACACCTCAGCTGGAACTGCAGTAGAACAGCATACTTTGTTCAGACATCGACTCATTTTTTTTTTTTCTCATTGCGAGATTAATTTTGCAATGAATAGAGTAATGCTGAGGTGTTGCTTTTCGCGAGCTCTCAGTAGCTGAGTACTATGGGGACTGTGTGGGAGCAAGAAGTATGGAATGTGCCATGTGAGGACATTGATCCAGGATTCTCAGTGTGGAAAGACGAAGTAGTGTGGGGGTTTTGGGGTTTTTTTGCTGCTCCTCCAGATTCCTTTGACTATTAATACTGCCTCTGTGCATAACACACACCTTTCAGCTGCCCCGAGGGACCTTATTGAGGGGAAAAATACACAGCTACACAACTGTTTAGTTATAAAAGCAATTTTGTTTTCCGAGGTAGTCATATGCAGTAATTTCTCATATTATTCATTTTCTGAAATTGTAGGTGAATTATTGACTGGAACTTCCACTGAAAATTTTATGACTCTACGATTTTTCTTTCAAAAAATTTTTTATGTGTCCATTACATTTGACTCTTTTTTGCATCATAGAAAAAAATCTCACAGTGAGTGCATTGGCTGTGATTTAGATTTTGAGGTATTTTGTAGCTCAGCATTATGGCTGAGCAAATAAAGGGGAGATAGTGCATGTGCAATTGTCGCTTCTAATCTAAATGCCAAAAAAACGACTACTAAGGAAATAACTATCTTTGCACTCAGAGATAAAATTGCATACCATCATCACTTTTAACTGGCTTCCTGTTATAATCAAGTAAGAGAGGGACAACAAAGTTCATAATATCTATTTTTTATTTAATATGAAGTTTCCAATAAGTGGATTCTGGAATAATCACAATTGGAATAATCATAATGTATATACAAATAAATTTACTTTTCAAACTGTTTGCATACATACAAGTTAATAGAGTATCAGTTGAACCTTTTTTTGTGAATGCTCCCTGAAGGACAGTATGTTCTTTGACTGAATAAAAGCACAATGAAAGATAATTAAACACTGATTTTTAGGTAAAAGTAAATAATATATAAATTTAAATCCTATTTGCTTTTCAAAAGATGAGGTCTGGAAAGCTTTGAAATCAAGTTCTGAAATCAGAATTCTCCAGTAAGTCATAATTTGAAAGATGAACAAATTGCTCCATAACACTAACCTATTTTATTGATAATAAGATGTTGACATTTTAGTAGCTATTGCCTACAATATTCTTACTACTATAGACTGAGAATTCCCATTTCAGAAGCAGTCCTCCAATGTATCCTAATTCTTATTCTGTGAATCATTATTTGTTTTCTGGTTCATTTTGACAGATGAGATTCCCTGCTACTAACACAATTCTATTTTTTTTTTTTCCCCTGGCATTTCATATCACTTATTTCCACTAAGTCAGGGAACAGGCAGATTTTTGCTTGCAAGGCTCCCAAATCTTTGTTTCCCAAGTCATACGAGTTAGCTTGTTCCAGTACAAAAAACAATCCAGGCTCCCATACCTGCTTCCAATATAACTTAATAACTTTAATGGACTATTTCTCTGGGTAATTAACTGCTGTGTGGAGAATTTGCACGTATCTTGGTTGACAAACAGTTTCTGCAGTGTTCCATTTTAACAGTGCATAAAAAACCCCAAAGACCTTGTGAGTGACAACTGTAGGAGAGGTCTTTGTCTGTGGTTACACAAATAGAATTTTAATGTATATGAAATTTGCTATAATGTTGCTGCTTTGCTTTTCTTTAATGATTACTTAGGCTTTCCAAAGTGTATGTACAAATTGGTGCCAGAATAGGCTTGCTTGGTTGCATAGCAGTGTGGCATTTCTTTTCCTGCACCTCATCATTGATGGTCCATTACACAAGGAGCCCCAGGAAACTCTGCCCTGTTGATTCCACAGGTATTTAGAGTCTCTAAACTAGTGCCGTCAGTAATGTAGGATCCCTAAGGCTGAAGCATAGTAACTCCATCTTGTTCAAGGAGCAGTTGCACTCAGAGGCAGTCCCAGGTTGCCATCAGGCCTATTGTCCCTCAGAAAGATTAATCACTGTGTTGAGGATTTGGTCCTTTATTTTTCAAATGTAACATTTTTCCCTTATTACCAATGGCCCTGGCTTTCTAGGCCACAACTATTCATGTTTGTTCATTTTTCACTGATCTAGTAGTTGCATTAAAATTAGTTCTCCAATAACTGAGTGTCACCTTTCTGGGGGCCACTTTACAAGTAGCCATTAACTAATATACACACAAGCGGGTAGGTATGTAAAAATATAAACAAAGATATTTGGGAAAACAATGGGATTCTTTGTTTGAAGAGGATTCTCTTCTGTTTCACTACTTAAAAGTTATGAATATTATTGAGGAATGAAATAAACAAAATAAGTAGTTAAAATTTTCTCTTGGCCTGGGGATGAGCTCTCTTGATGACCCTGGCTCTGAAGTTCCTCTTTTTCAAAATCCATCCTTTTTCTGCGCTCTCAGGGATTCTTGCGATTCACAGGTTACTGTCACTGTGTGCATCTACTAATGAATAACATATAGGATGCAAGCAAATGTGCAATAACTTGGGTGCCTAACAGCTTGGAAAACAGACATTCATTTGTCACATTCTTCACGGAGAGCAGCTGAAAGCCTTGTGTCAGCCACAACTTGTTCTCTAATGAAACTAATCTTGGTTTATTGCTGCTTTCTCAGATAGACAGGTGCAGCTCAATTTGGATCATGCTTTTTTTGTTGTTGTTTCAGATTGGGGATTTTTTTGTTGTTTTGATTTTGGTACAAACAAGCATGTCATCGCTGTCCTGCTTAGCCAGCTCCAGGGTACAGTGTAAGGTTACTGGGATACCATTTGTGACAAAAGAAAGACTTTAAAAAACATTAGTGGTACAAAGCATTTTTCTTGCCAACAATGAGTTAGATCAAGCATGTGGTGGTAGTAGTATAGAACATGCATGCAGTGCAGGATGTCCTAAGAGTTGTGAGATCAATTCAGCTTTGCTCAGCCATGTCCACAGACAGTATCTTAAGATGCTGACATGCCTCAGCTTGATAGGGTGAAGAAATTTAACTGCTTTGATAAGGTTGAAGACAGAATCCGGGCAAGAAGAGAAAACAAACCAAAACATGGCTTGGAAGCTTGACTGCACACCTTAGCAACAAGCTGATGGCTGACAACACAATCAGTGCAAATCACCTTTCCTCCAGAAAAAAAAAAAAAAAGATTAACAAGCCCTGTGTTGAAAAGGAATCAGTTGGTCTCTACATCTTCCCTGCTCTATCTGGTGTCAAGCAATGACGCCAACAAAACCAATTACACTGCTTTTCCTTCCTGTATCATAAGGCCTGTCAGTGTTGTGGGATGACAGCTTCTTAAGAAGACTCTGCCTCCAAAATGCAAAACTGTATCCTGAATTTAAAACTTTCTGCTGGAGCAGAACACAGCAAATACATTTATGGCTTTTGAAAACCTTTTTGTGAAAGAAATAAAGCAGTGACTTATTGCAAAAAAGTTCATAGAGCCTTAGGTAAAATTGGAAGCCCACTTAAGTCAGTGCAAGGGTCTTCATGCTAAGATCTTTGATACACTGGTTGCAAAGCCTTTATTTTATTCACGCAGTTCAAGTCTGTCATTAAATGTTTAAAAGACTGCAGCAGTATCAGCCTATTGACTCTTGTTTTTAAATGAAAGGTAGTTGTTTTCTGAATAAATTATCAACATAATATTGTTTTTGAAATTACTTTTGCCTACTTTAATGCCTTAACAATGACAACAAATAAGCAAACTCCAGAATTTGTCATCAGTAGCCATCTACCACATGATGCAACATATACACAAAAGGCATAGGCATTATTAGGCATCTGCCACTACCAGTTGTGGGAACTAAACCTGTCCACAATGTTTCATTAATTTCTGTTCTCAGCAAAGCTTGTGTCCTTTGTTCTATGTTTGGTGGTCTGCAAAGAATCACAAGCAGAGAAACCTGGTGCCTGGCATAGGCCAGGTTGACCTTTGTGGGATCTGACCCTTATTCTTTTTCTGACAAAATATGATACATGGAGAAATTATAACCAAAAATAGGCTGCTGAGATTTACAAAATTCCTGATTGAGAAACAAAGTTAGGGATCTAAACAGCTGCTAAATTAAAGAATAGTTAAATGTCTGAGGTGGTGGGATAGAAAAAACAGGATGGAGAATGGCTAGGAGTACCTCAAGATAGGCAGGAATTTTTAGGGAGCTGCAGATAAGTTCAAGCAGATGTAACCTGACTTGGAATAACTAGTGGGCAATACGGTACCTTCTAGAGAGCAAAGTAATGAAAACCTGAGCTCTTGGGACTGAACTGGACAAAAATACATGAAAAAATAATGTATTGGCAGAGATTCAGTGATGCATGTTAACCCACTTCAAATAGGTCGATGATGTGAAAATCCTTATGAATCTAATAGCCCCAAGTAACTGAAAATGTAGATGATTAAGTCCTAAAAAAAACCAAACCAAAACCCATAGGAAATGTAAGGCAAAACTGTGGATTGGAACTAAAATGCATGGGATCACACAGTCCTATATTTTTTTCAGTATTATATTTTTAGATGCAGCTAGGTCACTGACATTTCTGAGTTATGATGTCATTAGTCATTCTAGTGTATAATTTGGTAGAGGGGTTCTTTTTCTGATATAAGAATTTCATGTAGTGTTTTTATACTGAATGATCAGATTAAAATCAGAAGTAACAATGTTATATCTAGCTTATTCAGGCTAAGTTTGAGGAAAAGGTTTAGAGGCTTGTTTGGTTGGATTTTTTGTTTATTGTCTTCTTGCAATGGTTATTGTGGTGCAGGAGTGAATGCAAAGATAAGTCCTTTTACTGAAATTGACAAATCTTAATTTTGGCTGTTTTTTCTACTGGAAGCTCTGAATCAAAGCAGGTGATATTGTCCCCCATAGATCCAAGGGAACCAGAAACTGCAGCTTACTATGAATTAGAGATTTTAGAACAAATCTGGGGGAATATGGCCCTGAAGGAAACGATTCTTCTTTTGCTGCCTTCAATCTTAAAGTTGCAATGGTTCATATATAAAATAAAACAATTGTATCTCTGAAATGCACATATATGTATATATAAAAGTTGCTGACAGAGTATCATGCTGGTCCTCAGAAAGCAGGCTGGGCATCCAGAAACTTATTTCATAATTTGAAGGACAATCTTGTCACTACTTCAAGCGAACAAAAAAAAAAATCGTGCCCTGAATTTTGAGTGGGCATAGCCATTGCAGGGAGAGCATCCTGCAGGGAAGCTTGGCTGAGATGCCACATCACATTTCGTTGGGTAATCTAAGCAGCAGGAGAGTTACAAGCCAGGACAGAATGACGTTACCTTGTCAACTAAGGTTATTTAACCAGTTTTCTAATGTTTCCCCGTAATGTAATGACTTTTTCGATGTCAATACTTAAATGTCCTGAAGATCAGTCAGTCTTCTCACCCAAGAAAGCACTGCTAGGGCCCACATATTTATCAAAATGTTTATGTTTCATTTGGTCTTCGATTTCTTGCTACATAGAAATAAAAATGATTGAGGAAATAGTCATTATTCTAAGTTTCATTTGTTTCTTTTATTTAAGTTCTTACTGCTTCAAAATACTGTGTTTATATGCATATATCATTAAATTGTTTGGTTTTCTTTGTATGTAGTATGTTCTGTGTTTACTTTCTATAGTAACCATTAAAGCAGTGATATAATTATGCCGAAGTGTGAACTCTTCAGGAATGCTTCACTATAGAAATTTTTATATTGGCTACTAACACTCCTGGACTTCATGGCAATGCTGCCACTGGTTTTGTGAATGAACTTGGTTAAGTAATTTCATTGCTCTGCATGTGTTTTTCCTTTTACAAAATGCAGGTATTGACTTTTGTCTCTTTTGCTGATGCAAAGTGCTTTGTTGAGCAAATTAATATACATACATACACAGTAACAAAGGCTTGGCGTTATCACAGCTGAGGGATTCAAGGTGAAAGTAGAATTTAGACTGCAAAAATTAATGTGGAAATGTGGCTAGTGACTTATTTAAACACATTTAGCAAAAATATAAGATGCAAAAGTGCTGACTGGGTTTTATTATCTGGGAATTTTAGCTGGGACCCTGGAGATCTTCAACAGGAATTCTTGCTTCTGAGAATGACTTCATTTTAGAAGTAATCACAGTTTCCTTTTCTTGATTTGTGTCATTCTTTAGATACATAAATGCATGCACAGCTATGAAAATTAATAAAAGTAACAGTCAGGAGTAGGGGGCACCAGTCACGTAAACACACCTTTTTTATTTGTTTTTTTTTAGTAATCCATTAGAAAATCCCAGTTTATTTGCCCAATCCTGTGCATTTGTTGGGCTCATATACCAGTTCTCACTGTAGCAAAACTGCAGCATTATGGCACTGACACTTCCCATTAATTGTAATGAGGCAGTTGTATAAGCATTTTGGAAAATTTGTTTACTTTTGTGGGAACTTAAGTTAGCCTTCTTTACATTTTCATTTATTTAGCCAAGACAAAGAGTTTTCCATAACTTCATTTTTAAATCTATCAACCTTTTTTTTATAACCATAGAATAGTCAGGGTTGTAAAGGACTGTAAGATCACCTAGTTCCAACCCCCCTGCATGGGCAGGGACACTTCACACTAAAGCATGCCACACAAGGCTTTGTCCAACCTGGCGTTGAACACCGCCAGGGATGGAGCAGTCACAACTTCCTTGGTCAACCCATTCCAGTACCTCACCACCCTTACAGTAAAGAATTTCTTCCTTATTTCCAATCTAAACTTCCCCTGTTTAAGTTTGAACCCATTACCCCTTGTCCTATCACTACAGTCCCTAATGAAGAGTCCCTCCCCAGCATCCCTATAGGCCCACTTCAGATATTAGAAGGCTGCTATGAGATTTCCACACAGCCTTCTCTTCTCCAGGCTGAACAGCCCCAACTTTCTCAGCCTATCTTCATATGGGAGGTGCTGATCATCCTCTGACCGTCCTTGTGGCCCTCCTCTGGACTTGTTCCAAGAGTTCCATGTCCTTTTTATGTTGAGGACATCAGAACTGCACACAATACTCCAAATGATGTCTCAAGAGCACAGAGTAGAGGGGCAGGATCACCTCCCTTGACCTGCTGGTCACGCTCCTTTTGATGCAGTAAGTCGAGATTTCTTCATTTTAAATTTATCAGTTCCCAGGTTCCCATTGATTTGATATATAACTAAATCAATGGCATGTTTTCAGAAGTAAGTCCAGGGTATTTAATTTCACATTGCACTTTGCCTAGATGATAGCTTTCCTCCCAGGTTATGTCAGTGTTTTGAGCAGATGTTTTTAAGAGTGTCTTGAGCATTCTAGTGCAGCAGTTGTTGGGTTTTTTTTTTTTGGATGATGCAGCATACATCCGAAGGCTGTGAAACTGTCATTTAAAAAGGCATCAGCTATGTGTGTACCCAGAGGCACCAAAGAGCTTTATGAAGACTCTGGTTGTTGCATGTCAGATAATATATCCAGAAGGAAAACAACATGAAAAGATTGCTTAAATGATCAGAAACGATTTAAGCATTGTTTCTGCTTAAAACAGAAATGATGAATAATGACATAGCACTAAGAATTTCTGAGCATTAAACCAGTAACAAGGCATAATTCTCAGTTCTCCTCAAACAAAGCCTCTCAGGAAAACAAAGCAAGTAAAAAACAAGTAGCACAGACTGGTCTTCTTTCTCCCAGTTTTGATCCTTTGCCTGCTACTTTGAAGAGTGAGTTGCATAATAGCTTGAATGAACTATTAGCATTTTAATTATTTAAAAGGCCATCAATATGAGGGAGAGCTATGCTAAAGCCTAGAGAAAAAATTTGAAAACAAACAGATAAGACAGAAACAAACTATAGGCAAACTTATAAAAGATGGCTGAAGTGGAGGAATGAACCTTATGGAAGAGTGTGTTTGGAGACCACTGCCCTTGGCTCATTCACCTGCCTATGGCACTGAAGAACTGTATTGGATCTAACCATGTTTGCTGTCTCAGCGTTCGTATCTCCTTATTTAATAGCATATAACTTGGTTTTATTTTATCTATTCATTTGCTGAGCCGTTGACTTATATAGTTACCTTTGCTAATTTTAGAAGCTGTACGGCAGGTGCTTTCTGAAGTAGAATGATGACCCACAGTTTTGACTTGTGGGATAGCAAAAGCCACTTTTAGGAAGAAAACAGGAGTTAGTTTTAAAACCGAAGTATTTTATGCTTTTAACAAAATAAAATAAATTAAAAAAAATAATTTGTGACTAAATGGATTGGAACTAGTAATGGCACAAGAATGTTCAATAACTGAGCCGAATTTCCCTATTGCTACAGCGTATGTGGTATTCCTTCTCTGAAACTAGGCTGCCTGCATGAATAAGATCATGTTTTATGATAAAAGTAATGCAGCCTGATACCCTAAAATACTTTAAGACTACAGAGAAACAGAAGTTTATGTAGCATTTGAGAAAGCTTGCTAAAGACAGTGCAAGCAGGGAAGCATAAAAAGCTCCCTTAAAGTATCAGACAGAAGTGTGCTATTACAGACACAGTTTCAGAGTAGAAGTTAAGTATGCATATCTGCAGGACTCCAGGGTTTTCCTTTCTTACCAATCCCTGGAAACTAAGTTTGAAAGTTTATTTGGTTTCCCCTTCAGACCCAAAAACCAGTTTACTGGAAGAGATGCATAAAAAGTATGTATTTTCTAATGCTTTGGTATCCTGTATTTTGGATAGTTCCAAAATACAGATTTAAGCAGCCAGTCTCAAGTTAAAATCATTCCTGGAGCAACCCCAGAAGCCTGGGTGTTCAATGTCATTGCTTCAGGTCTGCCCCATCTAACTGCCACAGCTACTTTCTGTTTTCTTTCAAGGACATATTCTTGAAAAGGGCAACGGCTGGTGGAGAATATTTCCCACAGGAAACAATAATATGGGGGATGAGTAGAAGGACTTGAAAACAAGAATTATTTAAATACTTTGGCAGAATATGTATGACACAGAGGATGGGAAAGGCAGACAAGTGCAGGGTCATCAGCTGGAGGAAATGCTGGCTTCTGAGCAGCTGGCTTTTCAGAGAAGATCACTGCTTTGAAAGATCTCAGATGCTTCAGCTGTAAGACTGAACACACAGTATAATTCTTTCAGTATAAGCATTCATGGTGTCTCTAACTGCATGGTTGCATTTCCATAGTTGTCATAATCTTCTTCAGATGAATCCTGAGTAGTTAAGAATGAAGAACAGAGAAACAGCATAATGATTATGGTTAGTAGAGCGCAGCATTAAACAATCAGTAGCAAACTCTAAAACAACTGTGAAAGAGGGGGCTGGAAGGAGGATGCTGTTGCAATACAATTACTTGTCTGTGCCTCGCTCTCCGAATGTTAGCATATATAATGCACTGCTTTGCTATTGTACCTGCATTGCAGAAAACTAACAGAAGAAAATCATTTCTCCATCCTTTTAAGTTATAGAACTAAACACAAGTAACTTTTGTAGTCTTTCCCTTTAGATTCTCCAGAATGATACACTCTCCCCTGGGCTTTTGTTTTGGAGAAGTATCTGGGTCCTCACCTGACAGAGGAGTCACTAAAGGACCTTCTGCAGCTGGCCTGGACACAGAGATCCTATAAAGTCTTTCAGGGAGTGACTTGACTTTTATAGGAGAGCATCTCAGGTGGGGGTTTAGTGGGAGGTAACCACAGCAGTTTTGTAAGATTTTTTTGGGCATAGGAATGAAGAAGAGTTTGGTGTGAGTGTGAGTATTGTAGGGAAACAAAGTGGTATCTGGTAAATGGAGAATGAGGAAAAGCTGCAGATGTCACTGAAATGGAAGTATGAGGAGTGAGGCATTGGATCTGGGGGAGAATTTGAGAGATATAAACGGGAAATATGTTTCTTTGTTATATATATCTGGGCTGATGCTATCAGCATCCACAGCTAATACTCCAATTATTTGTATTGCCCTTTAATTAAAAAAAAAAAAAAATGTAGAAAGCAGAAAGGTTTCTCCCTTTCACTCTTTCTCCTCAAATATCTCATTGAAATCTACATGAGGAGTACAGAGGTATTTTTCTCCTTACAACTCATCTATGTCTTAAACCTTCTATCATAGACGACTGTAGCTAGTGGCTTATGAATTTCTTTTTTGAGGTGAAGCTGCCTTTCTTACAATGAAATTTTAAAATAGTCATGAACCCCTTCCATTTCCTCTCTGCTGAGCAATATTACACAGTTCAACAGGGTCAGTATGGTCATATCTTCCAGGCTGTAAGAGGAAGCTTGGTGTGCATAGATTTTCTACCACTGAAAATGAAAACCTTGCCACTATATCTAGACTGCAGAGCAGATGCTTTATGCAGCTCATCCCATACCCCCCAGCCTCCAATCAGTGCACAACAGAGGAGTACACCACAGCTCCTCTCTGGCTGCTAAGTCCTTCCCCAGGGAAATCAGGACTAGGAAAACAGTGCACACGTGGGATTCTTCCTGGCATGTGAATCGCATGTGACCAGCACATATTGCCCATCCCATAGGACAGACGTAACAGGGAGCAAGTGCACCCTGCACTGTAGCTGTGACACTGTGACTCTGTGGCTTTGGAAGATTTCAGACTTCTGCTGAGCAGCTTTGCTATTTAAAGATGAATATGCACTTACTGTCTGCATGCCTTGCCTTCCTTCCAGCTCAGTCCCTTGGCAGATTTGTATTGCAGGAACTTGATCTTGTTCAGCTGAAGCAAACTGTTCCAGCCCTTAAATCAGAAATCTTCTCTTATAACCTGTGAACAGTGTCCTATGCATACACAGAGCTGCGCATATGCATCCCTTGCCTACCAGGGCCTTTCATTCCGGGAAGCTGCACCATCTCTGCTCAGCCAGGCACACAGCTCCTCTGTCTCCTTACACTTCAGCCTAATGCTACATAGAGTCTAGGATAGTCTCCTATAACTCATAGCCCACCAGAACAAGATAATACATAAAGGATAAGACATGTCTCCCACCTGGGACCCATAACAAGATCTAGGGCAGAAATATGGACTGGCATAGGAAAACTTGCCTATTTGCAAATTACCAAAGAAGAATGACGCCTGAATGGATTATCTGCCCCCTGCTTCCACTGCAGTGTTTTGCAATAAACATTTGTCTCAGAATAATACTCTCTTCACTAGCTTTTTCACTAAGTTTTTTAGACTTAAAAAAGGAACATGAACATTTGGGTCTGTGGTTGCTCCTGATTGTCTCTACAAGCCCATAACTGAATTTGCACAGGAAAAGCTGCCAGGACTGGGAAAATGTATTTATTTCTTGAAATTTCTGCCAACACTTGAATTCCTGCTGCAGCATACATGAATTTCTCATGGGAAAAGAGGTTAACTATTGTCTAGAAAAGTTCAGAAATGGAATATGTTGCACCAAGGGGGATGCTGAGAGATGGAATGGCATTGAGTAATTGCACATATGTTGTACTTTTTGCACTTACCAAGAAACATGCCTTGCGGACTTTCTATGTAATGGAGATAATTAGGAAGTAAGAAAATTAATGACTGATCAATTAACCTACACATTGTTATCAAAATGAATTACTTAACACAGAATCCCACTCAGTGCAGCAGCTGCTGGTAATAACTATTTCATGCTCAACTTGCTGAAGACATGGGAGGGCTGTGACGTTCAGAGGGGCCTCCGGAGCTCTGAGCATCTGAGGGAAAGCAATGGCAAGGCCGGGAGCAGTGGCTTGTGTGACAGCTGCAGAGGTTGGGACATGGTGCTTGCTGCTAGGCCACCTGGCTTCCAAAACACAACATATCCCAGCCTAGCTCTGTTTCCTGCCTGTGAGTTAACTTTGATGGTGCACTTCAAGAAAATCACAGTCTGGTGGCACTAGTTTGATTTCCAAGTCCCCTAAGGATGCAAAATTGAGGACCTTTGGTTTTTATTCTGATTTCTAAGCAACACTTCTGTCCGCAAAGCATCTCAGTACCTCACAGACTGAAAGTCTGAGACATAAAAATCTATTTTTAGCACAATCATACATAGCATACAGTGAAAAAGCAGAGGTTTGTTTAAGAACCACACAGGAAATTTAGGCACGAAATCCAAATTTCCACGATTGCAACACAGCTGCTCTAACACAGAGCCCTTTCTTTTCCTTAAAAGTTATATCTGGCTGTATATATTTACAATCCACATTTTGATGCAGTAAAAGCTAAAGCAAGTAGCATAAAATGGAGATACTGCAAGCTCTAGGAGGATTTCTCATCATTGGGACACCAAGGATCTGCTCCCAACTTAGCCATGGACTGGCTTTGAAGAGGGCCGAGAGACTGCTTTCCTCTTTACGAATAATTGTGATTTCAGTGGCATTTTGTTGTTAAATAATGCTTTGAGTCTTACTGATGAAATATTATGAAGGACGATACATTTGTCCAAAGCTGTTTTTAATTTTGTGGTTTTAGCATACAAGATGTACAGGAAGGCACTTTTTTACATAACACTTAGAAACTTTTGATATACAAGGCTTGGGACTCTGGAAAGAAGAATTTAAGACTGCAAATACATATGCAAGTGAGGGCCAAAACCACCATTACTCATTTTTTGCTGTCCTAAGGGTTAGCTCCTTGTTTGTCCTGGCATGTGGCTGCTTGTAAATTTGATAACAAAAAATGGTACAGAGAGGCCTATAATTCTGGTTTGGACTATTTTTCACCTTTCCCCTTGGTCATAATAATTTTCTTTGACTAGAAGAGCAGGCGATGACTTATGAAGTGCAAAGGAATAATAGACTGTGCTGTCAGCCTTTTAGTATGTCTGCCAGAGAGGAAAGTCAACTTTTCTTTACCTTCAGCAAGTAAAGGAGCCTAAAAGGTTTTCCATCTACGCAAACACACAGCCATCATATCCAGAGTAAGAGAGAAAGAAATACAGAACAATTTGACAAGTTCACTCAAACCACCTTAGTTTAATTTCCTTATTTTTCAGCTGCTCCAGGAGAATTTTCTTTCTCTTCATATTCACAGGACTCCAGGGTGCTGTCACATATATCTCTGTGAATGATTCAGACCAGTAAGAGAAATTAAATGTGGAAAACTAACCTCCTGGTAATACCTACCAGATGTGGTAGTAACTCTGCTTAGCTGACACGTCCTGCATAGCTTGAAAGGGTGAGGAAGGGCTCTTCCTTCAAGGAGGCCATTGCTGGTAGCAGTAGAAACAAACATGCCCTTTCTTAGTTGAAATTTTTTGTAATAATAAAGATTTTAAGAAACTTCTTCATTCCCATTCCCACAGTTTATTCCAAACTTTCACAAAAACTTAGCTGTGCGATCATAGCCAGATTTGAAACATTTCCATAAAGCATTTTCATTTTGCCAAATTCCAGGGACAGAAATGTGCCATCACAGTTTTCCCAGCCAGTTTTATTGCCCAGTGGTGTATGTCCGTGACATTTCTGTCTGTAAGAGTTGCTGACATGGCCTGTCTGCAGCAATGTAGAGCATCAGATGATTTTTGGCCTGTCTTCAATCCATAAACCTTTTGTTATACACCACTTGTCACTAGAGTTCACTTAGTTTAGTCTGCTGTTAATATGTGATTTGTTTTCCCTCCTGTTTCACTGGTAGCTGGAGTGCCTAGTACAGAAGAGTTGCTTCCATCTCTGTCCTACAACTCTGTATCTGCTCATTTTAGAAAAGAGTGGGGATATGTTAAGTTAATCATGGTGCCAGCTTTTAGAGAGCTGTATGTTGGATCAGATTTTTTTTTTTTGCAAGACAAGATCCATCACAAGCCGCTCTTGAAAGAAATCTTCACGCACGAAAATTTGCTGCAACACTGTTTAGCCTGTAGCCAGGAGAAGCTTACACTTTCACAGTCCTAATTTAATTTTGCTCTAACATGCTTATCTTTGTCTGGCTTTCTCAATAAATTCTTAGCTCCTTCAAGTATGTAAATTTTTCTTCAGCAATGGACATAGGTTATCCTGGCCAATGAAGATGTTTCTAAAAAGAGCACAGTACAAGACTGCTATTGAGATGAATATTTATTACTGGTGGAAGTGGCTTGGCTAAAATAAGAATGTGCCTGAATTTTCACCCAGGTGCTTTCATTGCAAATACTTAATCCTGAACCTGCCTTCAGGCATACAGGAAGACCTGTTGAAGTCTGGCTCATTTGAGACCTATGTTTCCCATTTAATCTTGCAGAATCTCATTAATTTCTTTGATGCTGCTTTTTCATTTCCTCTTTATCTGAAAACTCTGAATCAATTAATGTTTCCTTATGTTTCACCATTTCACCTATAAGTTCCTCCTTTAAAAGCTTTCCATATGACTGACAGCCTTCCTGTTGACCTCAGATATGTACCTGGGGTTTTTTGTTGCTGTTGGGTAATTTAGGCTTTGAGAAAGATCTGAGTCTGCTATCACCTAGTTGATTTACCTCAGATGAGCTACTTACTGATGAGCTTAAACACTGAAAAAGTGTTCAACTGACCTTAGTTTCAGCAAGTAAAGAAGCCTGGAAGACTTTACATCTACATACACATACATCCTCTTCAGAAGAAGAGAAAAAGAAATGTAGAGCAGTTTAACTGGTGTTTCATAAATAGTTAAGTAAGCAAACAAATAAATGCTTGAGCCTATTGAAAGGATTTCTACAGAAGTTTCCAAAATCACACACTTTAAAGGAACACCAGACCTGATGACAATCCAGCAAACCTCTGCATACAAGCTATGTCACAGTCAGTTGAATGTTGATACATGCGATATAAGAACTGTATAATCCAAGGCCTCTGCTCTGCTCAGTGAATGGGTGGACTGTGTTCAGGGAATTAGGTAGGAACATCTACTGAAAACAGCTCCTATCTGTAAGATGCCTGGTGATATATGGCAGAACTTGGCATCTTTTGAGGGAGAATGGAAATGCAACAACACGCTTTTGTAGCTTTTGGTGCTCCATTGGAGAGCTAGGGTCTTCCAAATGTTCCAGAGTTATGAAGACCAAATTACACTAAACTTCCCACAACTGTCTGAAAAGAAGACCCCAAATTCTCATTACAATCAATGGAGAGGGGTGGTGATTGACAACTGAGAAGCCAGATGTCTGAATGTATGAATAATTCTCGGTATGTGCTTCTCACTTCCTGGGCGCACAAATTTAGCCTCTGAGACTATTCCTGGTCACAACTAAAAACATCTGAGAGTTGTTATCTGAATGCATAATGTGCTACATAAAGCTAAATCCTGTGAATAATCAGACTTTAACATTTTAAATGTAACTGGAAATCAGCAGAGACAATCCCGCATCAGAGCATTTCCACATCCACTGCCTTACTGCTCATGAAGGCTACAGAGATTATAGTCCAGAAGAGAGCTCCACAAAAAAGTCTATGCTGAAATACCCACACCTGTAATCAGAAGAACTGGATAGCAAACAGTGAATGAGTCACAGGACCATATACTGCACAATACAGTAAAAGAAATATTGTTCATTTATAATGAGAGAAGCCATGTGGCTGGAATGTACAGCAGCACCAGCGTTCATGAACTAAGTGAATTACGGGCAGGAAGCACTCTAGTAGGCTTGTAGACTTGCAAAGAGGGATGCAGAGCAGGAAACTCTTCCTGCAGCAGCAAATGCTTTTGTCCAGTATCCATTTGCTGTGAAGATGGTGATGGCAGCATTCATAGACATTATAGTCTAGTATGTTCACAAATAAGTGGAGAAAAAACTAGTTGGACAATGAGTCACACAAGGTAGACTAACAGATTTTCCCTACTAGTGTACCTGTGACTATTAGATTACTGCAGGATCTATCCTGGGTGCCATCCTGCTATCTTTATCATTGTTCTAGAGGTGATGGAGTGTGCTTTCATCAAGTTTGCAGATCACACCACATTGGAAGAGACTGGTTGATATACTTAAGGGCAGAGCTGCCATCCACAGGGACCTAAATAGGCTGACAGGAATCTGAATCACAGAAATTCAGCAAGGACAAATGCACTGTGCACCTGTGAAGGAAGGACCCTGTGCAATCACATAGCCTAGGGACCAGCTGCCTAAGGAACTCCCCTGCAGGAAAGGAGCTGGGGATCCTGGGGGACAGCAAGCTGAGCATGAGCTAGCGGCGTGCACTGGCAGCAAAGAAGGCCAGAAGTATATATATCTGGGTTGTATTAACCAGAGCGTAGGAAGCAGGTCCAGGGAAGAGATTTTCCATCTCACTCCCAGCACAGACTACATTTAGAGTACTGTGTTCTTTTCTGTTTCCCCTGTCCTCCTCCCTCTCCCACAGTGCAGGAAAAACATTGAAAAAATGGAAGGACTTTAGCAAAGAGTCACCAGAACACTTGGGTCTTGAGAACTTCCCCTGTGAAGAGAAACTGAGGGATGAGGACTGGCACAGCCTGCAGAAGAGGCAGTTTGAGGGCACTTAACAGCAGCCCCCCAGCACCTGTTGGAAGGTAATGACAGAGACAGTGCCAGGCTCTTCACATCATGATGAGAAGACAAGAGCCAAAGGGGATAAGTGGAATTTGGATGAGACTGAATTTAAGGAAAACCCTTTTTTACACAGAGGATATCCCAGCAGTGGAACAGGTTGCCCAGAGAGGTTGTGAGCAACCACATCTTGTCTTACAACTGACCCTGCTTTCAGTTGGATGGGAGACGTCCTGAGGTCCCCTCCAACCTGACTTAACCCTATCATCTTATGACATCGATACTGGAATATGAAATGGCATGTACATATGTAGGAAATAAATGAAAATTTGCTGTACAATGAGGGCAAACTAAAATACCGGATAGCTTCTTATTGATTGAGCACCCTTAATGCTCCTCTCTGAGGAAGGCCTGGGTACTATGCAAAGATACAGCATGTAGCTATCTAATTACTGAGTAGTAATGAATATTATGGAAAGAACAAAATTATGGTTTTACAGGCAGTCTGAATTCCATTATTTCCTGACTTTGAGAAGCTTGACTTTTCAGCCTTAATGTCGTTTTAACACAGTTTTCATGTAATATTCTATAAACAACACAAGAGGTTTTACACTGAAAATCTGTTTAGATATTTGTTTTATCACTGTGCAAAAGGTTCCTCTCCTTGACAGATTGTCGTACCAATATGGCTTGCTTGTTTTGCACTTAATCATGCATGAAGCATAAACAGGGTGAAGGGTGTTTCATTTCAAAGTCTATGAATGGCAATCTTGCTGGCTGCTGCACTGGCCAAATACATTAGGGTGTTATGCAGTCTGTTGGTTCAAGTGGCAGGCTTGTAAGTCGCAGGAGTTAAATGCTCATATTTTTGTATCTTCATGTTTGTCTCTGCCAGCTGGACCTGTGTCAGACTGGTTTTGGACAGATCAACAATTCCTCTGTAATCAAATTGACATCAATCATCTTTTCTGAGAAAAAAATTAACTCTATCCCAGCCAAAACCAGGACACTATTGTCAGCTAAGTCCCAAAATCCCTGTCTACGCAGAACTGTCATTGACATCATCAGGAGCTCTAGGATTTGATAAAACATGAACTGTTAAAAACAGGGAACATTTCAATAAAAGAAAAAATATAGCTCTATACTAAAATATAGAAGGTGTCCCAGTACACTAGTAAAAAATTTACCTGGCCTATATCTCTTCTGCAAAAAGATACATCTGCAAAGTCTCTGCTGCTGGTAATCTCTGATCATATTGGCCCAATGAGTAGATGGAATTGGTGTAACGTATCCCTCTGGCTAACAAGGTAGATACACAGCATGGCTGTGAATATTATATTTCATATAACTACTTCTTCATATAATAAATAAGGGTTATTTGTGTGTGCATATATGGGTAATTGAGGAGAAAAAAAAATTTACTTATTAAAGGAGAAGTAAAAGGGTGAAGATGAAAATGCAACCTATTTTATAATGTGCAATACATTCCCATCCTGCAAGACAGGTATACATCTGCTAAACTGAAACTGGTGAATCTTCACTGCCATTGCTGTTTCTTCATGTGCTACCACAAAGCAACAGCAATGACAGGAGCAAGGTTTACACAGTTAATCACTATAAATTACTTACTTCTTGAGTGCAAGATAAAATGTAAGCATACCAGAAAATATTATTTGCATCATGTCCATTCATCTGTCCTCTTCACCATATCAGAAAGATCCACTTATCACAATAAAATCTGTTTGGTTTTTTAAAGATTTTTAGTAATGAAAGCATTAGACTTTTGGGACAGTCTGCTGCCACTGGCATTGGACTGAAAAGTTGACAGGGAACTAACCTGTATTGGCAGCAGAATAGGTCTCACGCAATTTTTGCCAGATGTCACAGAAATGTTGCCACTGAAATTGCAGATATTCTGGTTAAAATAGCACCTAAAAATAATGTAAAGATGGCTTTTAATATTGGTTTGTTTGGTTTTAATTGCTAAGATTTTCAGGATCATAGTATCACAACAATTGCAGTAAGTCCTTCTTATTCAGTACCTATTTTCTGACCAAAACAGTAGGAAGTAAGTTGGAATTTCAGAACTGAGTTGCATTTTTCTAAACTAATTGCTAATGACAGAAGATTTCCAATTTCTGTAAAAAAGGATGGTGCACTAGCTGTTCTATAGCATTAATAATCTTCCCCTCTCATTTTAGACTACATTTTAAAATATGACAAATAAATTTGACAGCTGGGACTACTGGTTGAGCAGGTGTGATATGACCATATACTTCACCGTTCAAGTTCACACTTCACGGTTTAAGGCATACTCATGTGTAGCAGCTACTATCTTAACTGCTTGGAGGAAGTGAACCAGTCATTTCCAGCCCTAAAAATATGAGTCTTTGTAGCTTGAACAGAAGGATTGCATTTGCAAGCTGAAGAACATAACATCCATATAATAAAGAGATCAAGAAAAGAAAAGGAACTAAAAATCCAGTATATGACAGATAACATAGGGACACTTTAGTAATCCTCGTTAGAATACAGGAATTAAGTTATGATTTAGTAATATTATTTTTAAGACACATATTTTTTTATTATAAAAAAAAATTGTGGCTGAATACCAAATTATATTTCAGGAATTAAACATTTCCCTGACTTGTTCTAAACACAAGGCATTATTTATTTGGTTTGCTCAGAAGTATAGATATTTTACTGCTTATCTCTATTGAATAGGATGTCTCATTTAGTACTTAAAGAGTCTACATGCATGCAAAATTGATAAGTACAACCAGCTTCATAAGCTGCTCAGAATGCAAAGAGACCCATTTTTCACATTCAAATGCCATCTGGATCCCCAAAAGATGCATTTTATGTCTGACATTCACTGAGATTTTACAGATTCACCTAAGGTCTATAGTTTCAATAATCTCGCATCCCTTCTGCAGTAGATGCAAGACATACCAAAGGATTAAAGGTATCAAATATTGCAGGGCACTGAAATGCCATCAAGAAATTTCCAGGGCTGTAAATACTCTCTTGAGATACATGGACATCTTGTAAAAGAAGTTGTTTGCCTCAACATGAGTACAGTTGGCACAGACATTTTACTTGAAAGGTAGGAGTTAAATACAGAGCTATTTCTTCTGATGATTTCTTTTAACGATTTTTAAATGTCCTTGGTCTATTAGGTACTTTACAGAGCTACAATACTCATAACACAATCTTCTGTAATGAGTGAGACAGTATTTTTTTAGTCTAATACTAAAAAGTTTGGAAAGTTTCTTCAGAGCTTCACTGTAAGATTATTTATTCTATTGTTAGTGTTTCTAGCTGTTTGCTTGTATGCCATTGGGCACTCATGTCAAAGGAATAAAGGAAAACCATGTCTGGGTGCAGGTGGCTTTTTTTGTGCTCTTCAGCAATAGGAAAGCTCAGGTAAACCCCAGGCAGTGCAGTACTGCTAGAACCATCCTGGAGTCCTCAGGGTAGGGCAGGTTGCAGTAGGATTCCACCCTGTTTAGATAGTCTCCTCACACCAAGTTCAGTTCATCCAAACTTTAAGATTTCACGGAGAAGCAAGATCATTTCTGAGCTGAGCAGATGGGTGACAGACTGTGAATAATGCTTTATTGGTTTATTTTGCTTCAGAAAACTTTACAGTTCCTCAATTTTCAAAAAAATAAACAGAGCTGAACAAAAGCAAGGCAGACACGACGTAACGCAAAATATCTCTGGCTCCTCTTCCTATGTTGAATGGCAAGGGCAGGGATGGAGTAGGAAGGCCCAGTTTGAACAGAGGTGAGAAAGTCTTAAGAGGTTCTGTATTTTGTATTCCCCACCAGATCAAGTCATATTGTACCCTCCTAATCAGGTGACTTATTTTGATGAATTCTCCCTAGGTAAATGAGCCAAGAAAGCCTCAATATTCTCATACTGTATCCCACGGTCTTCTGTGTGGCTGTGCTGAGCGGAGTTGCGTGCAAGCCATTTATTACTTAGACCTATCACTTCATGTTCTGTGTGCACTCAGGTAAGTGGCACCATTACAGTACATTAGTCCCATTTTCTAGCTTTCCTTTGTTCTTCTTTTCAAACTGAAACAATGTTTGTTGGATCAATCTAGACCATAGTTATATCACTCCAAGACCTTGGTCTGGATGTTAGATTCTGCATGCTCCATCTAGTACTACTTACACTCTTTAGAGTGTCTCAAGAATAAATAAGTCTTAAATGTGGTGTTTTCTCTTCACTCCCATACTACTGGCAAGGGGAAAGATTTTTCTGACTGACAGAATATAGGTCAGAAATTGTGTGAAAATACAGCAGACTCTAAATTTCTCAGCTACATCTGGGCCTGAAGTACTAAATTCATTCTATCCACTTCGATGTTGCAACATGAGTTGAATTTGCAGGTTGCAGTTCCCTCATTACCTCATGGAATTCTTTTTAAGTTTTTTTTTTAAAAAAACAAAGTAAAAAAGCTGCTGGGTTTATTGGAGGATTTGTTGTGCAAAACTCTCTGTTCTGCAAGAGGTCAAGCCAGATGAATGCAATGGCTCTTTTTGGCTCCAAAATCAATAACTCTCTGGAATTACTGCAAAGACTTGGTATACTACAGCCAGCTCTTCAAAAGAAAAAAATCTATTTTCTATGTCCTTATAGTCACCCTGTCCACTTTGAAATTGTACTGCTCATTGACAGAATTAATACAAGCGCAGCTTCCAATTTAATTGATGCTACGTTTTTTCAGTGTAGAAAATACAATTCTTCATAGAAACTGATTTTTTAAAAGTAGATAAAAGGTAATTATGTAGCCTTCTGTGCATTATGCTACACAATCCATTTAAGATGCTGCTGTACAGATGTTTAAGTCAATACAGATGCTTGTCAGCAGACTAAGAGTATATTTACTGTATTTCTGCAGCAACCTGGGACCAAAGTCACTAACTCTGCAAAATGTGGTAAGAGATCATGCATTTTCTAGTGGCTGTCCAGCATTGCATTGATCCTTTGTCAGGGAGTTGTGCACAAGTTACTTAGTCCTGCTTGTGAAGGCATTAATTAACTGAGGGAGAGTAGCCCACAAAGGTAGCTATTTTTGCTTTCAGATGCAAACTGTGCGCCTGCTGCTTGTTTGTGCGCCTCAGCATTAGAGTCCCCTGCAGTTCCAATTTGGAGACTGGACTTTTGTTTAGCAAGTGTCAAGTGTTTGAAAGGCAGATTTAGAAAAGAAAGCAACCAGTGTGAAAGAAAATACCTGTTTTTGAAAGTTTAGCTTTGCCTGTTTTAAAAGCAAGGCTATGTACAATGGATTGTAAAACCATGGCAAGTGATGACAGTGACTCAAGCGATATCTACAGGAAACAAAACCTTGCAGAAATCCCAACTTGCTGTCAAAACCAGTCCAAATGTCATATACATGGCTCGTACAGCTGAGTACCTGGAACCAGAGTGTGCTGAAGTGCTAAACTAACTTTTGACAGCACCAGCCTCTTGCAGGACAGAATGATTTTTTCAATTCACCACATTTCCTTAGTTCCATTCAGTGACTATTTAATTCAAACCTGAGAAACCAGCTGGGAGCTGAAAAAGCAGAAAGGCTGATATTCCTCCTCAGACCTTTCAAAAAAAATGGGAGAGGAAGAGGAGGAGATCTACTACCACTTCTGAAAGCTTTGTGAGGTTGTGACCAGAAAGAACTACTGCTGTTCAATTCAGCAGTAGGCATTGTTCCCCTTCTTTAAAAAGTCAGCTACTGAGGCTATTTTCCCCATTTGAAAATGTTCTCAGAACATTTCAGGTACATTCTGTGAATGGTAATTGAGCTTCAGTTGCTGTCCATATGCAGCTTGGTCCAAATCATAAATAAGAAAGGTCCTAGCACTTGGTAAATAAGCAGTGATTTGGTTTCCCATTATTATAATAAGATAGAAATAATGGAGACAGAGAATAAGAATAAATACTATAAATTGTTTCATTGTTTTAATCAGGAGGGTTTGACTTGTGACCTGCAGGTTTTGTGTAGACTTCCAAGGCAGTTCCTCTGACTCTTAACCCGTTCCTCATTGCTGTCTTTCCTAATGATTTCTCAGGAGCAAGCTGTGAGGCTCTTCTCTTTCCTAGGAATGCTGCCACCAGGTGGGTGCACATCCAGGTATGTCACAAGATAGGAACCAAAGGAACCCCCAAAGATCCTTTCCTATCTACGCACTCTAAGTGTGGGCTATTAATGGGCCAGCCTTCCTCTTGACAATAGAGGAAAGTCTGAGAACCGCTATATGTAACTTGCTTTAACAAATGTGAGTAGATCACAATGTGTGATAGCAAAAGGAATCAACATTTGCTTTGTAAAAAAGCTTATGCAAAACATGATAAATATCAGCTATTTAAACTGTGGGTTTCAGCTTGCTGACTTTAAATCTTTCTGCTCTAGCCAATGCACTAGCAAATGACTATGTCAGTATTCAGAAGCTATCTGTACCCTCATGTTCAGGTCAGCAAGCAAGTCCATTCCCTTGCAGAGAACAAATTAATTCAAAATCGTTGATTTCCTTTAGGGGATTTTGTGTGTGTGAAGAAGTTCATTAGGAGGTCATATTACTTTTAGTGTATCTGAATGAAAATTTAGATTCTTGCTACCAAAGTGCCAGCCATGGAGTGGAATGAGATATGTTGATTAAAAGGCATCAAGAAAAGGAAATAAGAATATTGCTTTTCCAGAGGTGCAAATTGGAATCCAGACCATGGTGAAAAGCTGCTTCTCTGTGCTGTTTATTTCATAGCCTTCAGCTATCAAGTTCTTCGAGGGAAACTGCAAGATTACTAGACCTCTGCTAATACTTTGGAATTCACAAGTTTTATTCATTTCAAGCTGTTTCTTCTCCCTGTTAAGGTTTTCTATATTTCAAGAGCATAGCAATAATATGACTATATTGACAGCACTGCCTATGAGATAAACATAGGTGTTTCTGTGGGAAAAGATAATCTTCTGGATTTTAATAGACCCAAAATGGTCTTTATTCTGTATAAGGCTAACAAGAAAATTTTGAAAAACCTTCCTTGCTGGGAGTAATATGTAAAAAAACTCAGAGTTTGATATGTAAGAACAAAAACATAATACTAATTATATGCTCATTATGATTGCAGAAAATCTTCTGTTACAATATATGACAGGGGCCATATCTTTAAAACAGGCTGGCTTGAGAGTAATGGCTTTATATTCACGCATTTCCTTAGGCATGCAAAAATAGGCTTTCTTGCTGAGGGAAGGAGAAATGCCTCTGTCAGTTCAGTACAAGAAGCAGCCAGAACCCAGGACATGCTGGCAAGGTGGGACAGTGACCTGCAACTGCAGAAATGTTTCTATTCCTTAGTATCAAGCCAGTGCCTAGTGAGAGAAATTGCTGGAAAAATAACAGTAAGCATTCACTGAATATTGATACTTTAGGGCTGGGTTTTTCTAAACTCTTGATCATCTTCAGCAAACTATAGATATTATATTAGTTGTTTGTTGGCATTGCCATTAAAATAATTTTCATGTTATATACAAGATAAATAACTTCTGCTAACTGATTTCTGAAAGTTCAGGAGCCTCTCTTTCAAAAGCTGTGAAAATGCTTCATTACATTCCTCAGATGAAGGGCTGTTGTGAGACGGTTTTGCAACGGAGACTTCATAGCATGTTCTATTCTACTCCTGGCTTCCTGGAGTTTTTAAGCTCATTTCCCTGATCTGAACTCCTCATCCTGGAGACAGAGAGCACAAGTATTCCTCTTGTGATTAGGAACCCTAACTTGTCCAGGTGTTGCCTAGGGCTACCTGTTTTCTAGTACTTCTATGACAGCTTATATCCCATCGAGCTTCTCTTCCATTTAGTCAAAATGTAACTAAAACAAAACCAATTTGCCTCGGAGTACTCCTTCTCTGTGAGGAAGTCCTTTTGGGATTCTGCTGGACCAAGGGGTAGCTAGTTTCTCTAGCACGTACTGACTTTCACAACCCAAAATTTGGAGTGGGTTCTAAACTGAAGACACTAATACCACAGCAGTGCCAACTTCAGGCTCGTAGGTACTGTATGCAGTGGTTCCCTGCAAATGATGGATGGTTTCTGCTGTCAACTTATGGATGAATCATCAAAATGGTGTATATAACACCTAACTAATTGCACTGCTCCATTCTTCTTTCCAAACTATTTGGCAAGTTTTGCCGACATCACTGATTTTACATTGCAATGAAAAAAAGTGTTGGTTCCCCCCACATTGAAAAGAGGTACAGATTTCCTCCATGAGCTAGGAAATGGTTATCTAATTTACAAAAATACATATAGTAGTCAAGAAGAGATAAAGACAGTAAAAAATTTCAGCTAAGGTTTTAAGAGGATGTGATTCTCAGAACTAATTTGACAGAAGCAGTGCTTCTGTGAACAGCATGACACATAGGAAAAGGACTTGAGATCATGGATAACGTCAGCATATGGGCAGAGGAGAAGTAAAGGGACCTAATTTATCTAAGAGATTTCTATGTATTTAGGCAGAGACTTTCTACCTCTGATTTCAGATAGACATGAATTTTGATAATTCCTGCCTTATGTTTTTGCATTGTTGGTTTTTTGGTTGTGTTACTGTGATTCTGTACACAGCAGTCATTGATACTACAAGAATTACACCATTCAGCTACCATTATTCTGATCCCTTATTATCCACAGCATCCTGATTTCTTTTTATGCCCAATTAACACTTATTTGACATTTTTGATAAGTAATTTTAACTTCTCATTAAAAACACAGAACAGATATGAAGTGAGTTATGGATTGCATCGTGGATGACTTGACATTACAATATTTCAAGAACATCAAGTTATGAATTTTATTTTCTTTTCTTTAAGAGTAAGAAAAAATTAGTACTCAGTATTTCAGAAATCAAGTATAATACCTGAGCTATTGAAGGGATTTGCAATCAGGCAGCCACTAAAGAATAAAAGGATTTTCCATATAGAAAAGTTTGCCCAATTTTTGCAAGCTGAATAGTAGAATGGCAGATGTAATTACTATCTGAGGTGTTTAAGGCAACAAGGTCGTCTTTTTTGAGGTATAACATCACGGGAATTAAACACAGTGGAATAAATGGAAGGGTTGGCAGATCCTGTCTTCTTGTCACAGCAGAGGCCGCTAGAGAGCAAGAGTAAGGAACGTGATTATTTTCTCCCAGCCCAAACTGCCTGATTCAAGAACAACTACTCAGAGGAAACTGTAAGCACACACAGTGTTTACTAGCTTATGGTCATGCCAAAGGTAATGGTGGATATGAGCAAAGGGCAGAGTGCTTGTGGTGTGTTGCTCTGCTGCCCAGTCTCACTGCAGATGTGTGAATGTTCCCATGGGGATTGAGGTACAGAAGACCCAGGCTAAGTCGCTGCCTTGGAAGGCAGAGGGAACAAGTTGTCACCTGTGGTGAGACAGGCAGCTCCAGGACTGCCCGTAAATACCCGACACAATCCTGTGTAGCAGATGGAGTTAAAACAGGAGCAAAACTCTTACATGCTTTGCGTGGGTAAATGTGTCATCTCCCAGTACTTGCTGAGGAAGGAAGGGAGGACAGCTGTGAGAGAGCATCATAATCAATCTCGTCATACCTCTCGGTTTGCAGGCTCTCACTTATTAAAGGATGGAGTTTAGGGGGGCTGTAAAAACCCACCCAGAGCTAAAGGCAGAGCACTTATGGTAGAAGGGAAGCTGTTTGTGGAACTGTGTAGCACACATACGAAAGGTTACTCAAAATTGAAATTCTTTTTCCAGCTCTGTCTGCTTTTTGTGGCAAGAATGTAAAATTTTTATAGATGACTATGCTGTGACCTTGTTAGAAAAAGGGGCATTATGAAAGTACGATGTGTCATAAATAGCCATTACTTCCAGAACTTGCTAAAAAAAATACCAATATTGACAAGGATATGCACAACTTCAAAAATTAAACTTTGATGATGGAGGCCTTGGAATGCAATAAAGAACAGCTTTTCCAAGAGCCATATGATGGAATAATTCTCTCAAATGTGCTACCCAGTCATCTGGACATGCTACTAAGTATAAAATACAGCACAATTACAGATCTTTCTCTCCCAAATCAAGACCGTTCCCTTTATGATTTTCCCCAGCTATATAACAACGCAATTATTTTGCTTATATTAACGTTTCTTGCTGAATATTGTTTTCTCACTCTGCAACTATTTAAAGTCAAATGGTGAGATTTAATCTTCTCTTTAAAGTAATTCAGGGGGATAAAAATTACTTTCAAATAAGCTTGCAAGTTTGTTTTCACTTGCTTCTGAGGCATAAGAAATTGTGTGGCAAAATACATGGTCGGTGGAAAAGTTTAATTTAGCTGGGAGAAGAAGATACTTTAAATAAAAGAGGAAGTATCATACCATAGCAGCCCATTGTCCTATAGAATGAACAATTAATGAAAATGATTTTAGCACTACCAACAGCGCTAATGGTGCATCTGCACTGATATACTAAGCAAGGACTCTTTATTTGTTTGTGTACTCCTTATGCATATTTTTGACTAGTACTTTCCCAGCCAATGCTAGTCTATGGTGAGAGGATAGCATGAGCCAGGGACCATCGAACTGGTTGCCAGTGGGGTCCAAGAAATGCAGTAGAAGATAATTTAATCAAGGCACAAAATGTGCAGTGACACTGCCTGCAAGGCTAGAGAACAGGTCCCAGACCATTTTCTTTACTAGCATTTCCTACTAGGTTATAACCATGACTTAAGTGTTTACCAGCATATTAACTAGGGTGTGCTAGGATCTTTTCATTACAAAAGGTATGTGGGCCAACAAGTTTTGAAGAACATATTTAACTTTAAGTTGCTGGCAAAGTTGTACTTTAACACAGCTTGGCAAACTGAGGCTAAAAAATAACAACCGTATATACACCAGGGGTTGACAACATAATAATAATTTGTAAAATATACTGTTTTGGGGTGTGGTTGATCAGAATGTCACTGATGTTTATTATAGGTAAATTACAGGATTTTTGGTAACTTGCTTCACTTTTGATTTTTCCCACCTTTTCTAACATGCAGTCTATATGCTGTCTGCTGGGTCAGAAAGCAGTCAGTGCTCAGGGTTGTTAACACAAAAGTGGAACTGCATAAAACTTAGTTCAAAACATCACTGCTCCTCAGCTTCCCTTTTCAGGCCTCCATATACCCCCCTGTTCAAGACTTTTTGGTCAGAGTTTCCAAACTTTGGCACCTATCTTTACTTTCCCCATTTTAAAAGCCCTCCTTTAAGTGTGGCAATTGTGTGTCTCAGTGGCACACGGTCCAAATCAGCTGCTCCCAGAACATTCCAAAGTAATCTTTCTCTTTCCTCACAGAGAGCCCTTCATCATTTTAAACCACAATACTTATGTATGTGGTCAACAGGAACCCAGCTTCTACCAAAGAGGTAACTGGGGAAAGAGAAGGAGGAGAGGAAAAGGAAAAATGTCCATCAGCCCCTTCCTTGGTATGGGAAAGGCACAGGGTGCTGCCAGGTAGGCACAAAACTGCTATCAGCCACCCATCCTCCACTTCTCACTGCTGCTGCAGAGGCTTCATGCCAAACGCCTGCACATTGAAAAACATTTGTTTTGCACTATAAAAACCAGTGGCTAACAGCTGCACATGTTGTCTCCAGCGTTGTAAACCTGTCATCAGTGCGGTATTGTTTACATATGGCTACAAGGCCCTCATAGCTGAGCATCCCTACGCAGTGCAGCGACAGCCAACGCTTTCCTGACAGCTGTGTCAACTGGAAGAAGCACAGCCAGATTATTTTGTTTCATCAGAAGCCTCAGTAAGCCCCACCCCAAAGACACAAATCAAATTCTTTCATTTTTTTAATGAGCTCTCTGTTAATAATAGATCAACTGCAGTGCAGATGCTGGAATGGAAATAGCTGGCATTTCCCTAACAAGGCACATAATTCTCCTAGAAATAATGGATCTCAACTGAAATAGTTAGAGCCAGCCAGGCAGCACTTATAATGCATGACCAAGTGTCCAAAATGAAATAAAAATCTGGGAAACATGCAAAGGTGCTAATTTTCTACATCAGTGGGATTTGTCAAGTTCCTACTGATTAATATGAAAAGTTGGTTTGTTCTTCAATTGATAGGGCTTTGTTTTGCTCGCGCAGACTTGAAAGACATTGATTTAGATATTACAGGAACTTCTACATTGGCAGAATTCTTTTAAACCAGTAAATCAATTCTCTTGGCATTATAAATGGCAGTTATTAAATAGGGGATTTTTTTTATTCCTGTCTTACTGGCAAGGTTTCTATCTATTGAGAGAAATGGTTATATTTTTTTATATATACATATACCAAAGTTTTTCTTGAAAAACAGAGTTTGATTCATCTTTTTTCCCAACACCTTCCATTACTTAAGAAAATATTTATTAAACTTGCTTGTTCAAAAGGGTCATTTACTTGGGATTCTTTGTATAGAATGACTTAAAGCTGCTTGGCAAGAAAGGAAAGAGAAAGAGATAAATGAGCATTTGCTTGAGAGCACATGCCACCCCACAGAACTCTGTGCCCACATCATTAAAACTGTCACCTTCACAGTGGGGATTATTCTGTAGTTAGTCCTTAGCTGTAAACAAAGGAAGTGCAGGCATATATTCTCCAACTCAGCCAGTGTACATTTGCTCCAAATCTAGATTAAAAACCCCCAAAATATCGCATATTTTTTCATGATGAAGTGTATGGAGTCCTGCCACATAGCAGAAGAATTTCAAATTGGGAGTAACTATCCTCACTAGTTTATGGACTGAGGTAATCCCTTTTTACTTCCCACAGGATTTTATTTCGCATACCTTCAGGACCTTTAAGCATGCTGACAACTTCTAATAAAATGCTGCAGCAGTTGCAAGTCATTATCATCAAGAGCTGGTGCCAGCACACAGCACAGAACAGAACAACATTGGGCTCTTAAATGGTTTTATTCTGATAATGCTTTGCTGACATGGTTATTTTGGGTTGGTTTCTGGAACAGACTTGTCCAGCCTTCACAGGTTCACTCCACTGAGTGTAGTGTGCAAGAGGTAAGTCCTGATCTTGCAGTGTGCTAAACACCTTTGAGTGAAATGCAGGCTATTCCACACCTCCAAGGTTTGCAGCATCTTACAGCATTGGTTTCTGATATATCAATTCTCCAATAATTACTAATCTTACCCTTAAGCACTATTAATGCTACAATTATTACTGGTGGCATACTTCACTAAAGACCATAATAGTCCTGGTTTGCTGTTCTCTGCCAGTTTGGGCTATGAAAGCCATGATTTTTCGAAGCCCTTAGATGCTCATCAGAAAAATGCAGACCAAAATGCTGTAACTGCGCTAAAGAACTTTACTCTTAGGAGCAGCTAGGAGTGTGGTCTGTACCCAGACTCACTGTCTAACATCATTTTGCTCAGAAAGGGAGAAGATAGCAGTTTTCCTGCTCTAAGAATACACCATGGAGGAGGTAAAACACCTGCTGAAGCCACATCTGCCCTCAAATGGAAATTCCTCTAGTTAATGCGCATACCCTGTGACTGGGGCTCATTCTCCTGGTAGCCAGTGTTCATGGTTATCCTCATGGCACACTCCTTATATGTAAAAATAGTCACTTTTGTCCCTGCTTTGATTAGTAGTTCCTGGATAGATGGGTGGTCCCCAAGCAGCTAAGTACTCTTTAGTCTTTGTACTACCCAAAGGGCATTGGTCCTGTTTTATCTAAAATATTTTCTTTAAACGTTTTGTCTTTGAACAAGGATTGAAAGCACCAGCCTGAACTGGCTCTCAATCTTATGTATTATAGATTATGCTAAATTAGATAGAATTTGAAAAATTACCTCTAAATGTCTCACAATTATTAATCATCATCCAGAGACTGCCAGCCCCCACAGGATGATCAAAGAGCATTTTTTACCTTTTTGGTGTTTTGCTACACACTGCTAAAGGTTATGACATTCTCATTCAATACTTCTTACTTCCTGAACGTTAATGACAAAAACAGGCAGTGAAAATGCTAACACTTTTAGAATAGATTAATTTCAGCCCCCTATTTGTATTCATTGGTTTTATTACCAACATCATATGTTATCTGATATGGTCTGGCATTTTAAAAGGGAGGATGACTTTATGCAGTAAAGGTAATAACTAATAAAATAATAAAATGGCATAATGTTCCAGCAAATAAATATATATTAGATTTTTTTGGAATTGACTTCGTGATCAGCTAACAGAAAGGGAATTAATCTAATTTATTCTTATATCATTTTAATCTAGGGATGTGTACATTAGTCTTTATGTGATTAATATACATTAGTGCCAGAGCACCCTTTTCATGCCCTTAGTAATTAGCTCTTGCTTGATATGAGGCCATAACACTGTCTACTTAAAAGCAATTACGATCTATCATGTATTGGCCGATTCAGGCTCCTAAGTTCAGGGCTCTTTCTCAAGGAGTACTACAGATTTTTTTAGTTTGTCATACTGTAGTTGTTCCATATGGGAGGCCTAAAAATTTTCATGACAACTTTTGTTGAAAGAAAAGCATCAAAGTAACAACAATTGTTGTGAAAAAGACATCCAGTTTGATTGAAGCTTTGGGTACCCTTGAAGTAACACCAATAACTTGTCTGCACAAAAGAACATACAGATTGCAATATGTCACCTATTCAAAATGTTTAGTTGAACAAGTGAGGAACTGTGTTTTAGGATGCCTTATAAACTTGATTTTTTTATTATTCCTCATTTCCTTTCTTCTCCAGAATATGTTTTTCTTCTGAATCTGAAGGCACCATCCAATAACATGCTACACTGCATGTTTAGCAATTAGTTGTGTATAACTCTGAACCCCTAAAATTTGAACTAGTGTGCAAAATTTTTAAATGTTATTAAAATTATTTCAATTCAGATAAGAAGGAATGGATCAATTTTTGCAAAAACTATTGCATGCACTATCCAAGTGTTTGAAGCTTAACTATGCACTAAGCTGATTACATGAATTGCCTTAATCAAATTCAGTCTTCACAGAACTTGCAAAGGGAAGTTGAGCAATGGAAAGTTAAATATAAAATTAAAGGTGTCATAACAGGGGTATGATTATATGACCAAAGAAGGAGTAGCTGAGGCTGACTTCTGAACAGCCTTGACTCTTTTCAGATGGAAGAGCTGCAAAAATAAGACTATATAAGGTTTTACGTATTTTAAATATCTCATAGCAAAGATTGGACCCTCTAAAGTCACAGTGTGACCATGGCTGAGAGAGTGAACCAGAAAGATGTTGAAGTACTGCAGCGATTTAGTTGGCCCTCTTCTGGTGTTCAACTGGTACAAAAATCTCCAGTACCAAGAGGTTACCATTACCTTCGCTAAGAGAAATCTTGAGACTCATGTACCTTTTCTGGTGAAGGAAGGAAAGTAAGATGAACAGGTACAAAATACCATCCTACAGTTACCCTATTATAGGTTCAAACTACAGCTGCATCTATTGGACTATTTCTTTTAAAATAACGCATGTTTTAATGGCAGTGGTATAGAGCTCCTTATAGTCCAGCTTTCTGCCTTCTGTGTGAGTCGCATGAGCTAAATCTTTACTTGCTTTGTTGTTTTGGCTTGTGTGGGTATTGCTCTGAAAAAAGATCACTGGTGACTGTACGATTGCTCACCTTAAAACCAGTAGCAAATTCTCTAGGTTTTTTTGATTCTCCAAATGATTTAGCTTCTCATAAGTCAGGGAGAGTGGAGCTTTTGATTTTTCTTTTTTAGTGCATGCAGCCTTGTTTCTGGCATCTGCATCTTCTGTGGCTTCCTGATTTATCTTTCTGGTCTGAATTGCCCAGTTGCTTTTGTTCAACTTGATTTAAAGGTGTGGTTTCATGGACACCACCACACTGAAGTCTCCAGTTCCTAGTAAAGGCACCTAGGCCATTCACAAGAGCTCTATCCATATTTGTTACTTTAATAATAAACTATTTTCCCAAAGCAATGATGTTAGAGGTGATCAAAAAATTTAGCATAGTCAAATCCATAATAAGGGCAATCTAGTCGATTATTTGAATATGAATATTTCTTGCTCACTGAAATCCACCACTAATATTAGTGTAACTGACTGCTTAATTTATGGCAAAAAGGATGGCATTAGGAAGCTCAAGTGCATTATATTCATGGTACCTTTTTTAGCCTTCCTGGCAGTATACACATATTGAAAGTACAGCCCAGTAGTGTAAGAAACAGTAGTCTTGAAATGGATCTCCATCTTGAAAACTCTTGTTACGGGAGCAGTCTATTGCTTATACCAACAGATGTGTGAAATTGTATTATGCTTGGCTATGGTTACAAGCTGTGTGCTGTTTTTCTTGGCACACTAAAAATTCACCCTCTGGAATGTCACTGCTTGCCTGCACACCATTCTTTAGTAAGCTCTTGTGGCATCTCTGCTGATCTGATGGCTTAAAACACAGCAGGGAAAAATGTGGAGCAAGCACAGAAGATTTAGATAAAATAAACCTAACATTTTAAGACAGTGAAATCAGCACACTTGTGAGGGTTCAGTGCTGTCTGCTATCTGAAACCTGCATGCATGGATATCTCACAAAGTTGAAAACTGAAAATGCACAGATGCCCTATTATGACACAAAATTGAGATTTGAGAGTAAGGAAATGCTAAATCTCTCTTAAAAGGCTACACAGGTGCAGGTTCCATCGGAAGGCTTGCAGTAAACTTCAGTTCTACTCTCTCACTCAGCTAGTCCTTCTGTCCAAATATATGCGAATAATGAATACCCACAGGAAATGCTCTTTTAAACCATGATGAAAAAAGATAGGCTTTACTTGATATGTCATTGCAAACACCAGCATAGTGACAACGAATGTATTCAGAGCAGAAATTAGAAGGTCTGTAAAGACCAGAGCACTGAAACTCAGACTGAACCTTCTAGGAGGTGTAGTACAGATGAAAAACTTGGACAAGTTTCATAATAAGGCTTATGAATATTTAAGGAAAATGCTGCCCACAGTAACAAGGACAACACAGATGCAACGAGCCAGGATGTCTCTTCCTTCAAGTTTTCAAACCATGGTTTGGAAAATATGTGCTTTCACCTTGAAGTAGTTCTGGAGCAGAAACTAGATTAATTTCTGCAGCTCGGATGACTCCCTCATTTAATACTGGCAATATCCTGTATGCCCACAGGCATAACTAAGAAGTTATGAATTTGGATTTTCAGAAGGTTAGGTAAGAAGAATATCACTGAAAAGAATGTGTTAAAGTTCTCTTTGTATAAGGCTAAGCAACACTGCTTGTGATCATTTATTTAGGTTGTGTCATTATAGGATCCAAGTTAAATGCAGAAATTCTGACAAGGCTTGAGCAGCTCATATGCTCTCCAGGATATCTACTGTTTCTAATTTAGTTGCCATCTAGGCATTGTGATCAAACATATGCACAATCTAAGCCAGGTGGGTCTTATGCCACTTCCAACATCCAAACATCTCTAAAGTGAAACACGGTGAAGTATGCAACTTCTTTTTCGTTGAGTTTGAATGGATGCATATAGCTATGGGCCATACCCTGAAGTCATTATAGCAAAATCCTCTTTGAAGTTGTCCAGCAGCTATTTACACTGTCAGCAGTTTACATGGATTTTTAGTCACCCTTTTCTCAGGCCTTGGCTTGAACGAGAGCTTGCCTGAGGAAAGATCTGAATGTGATCTTTGCTGATTAAATGAGAAGTCATTATTACTGCGAGCCATGCTCTCAGTGAGTTGGCTTCTTTAGAACTTACATAGCTGTTGCTTCTTCAGAACTTACACAGCTGTTGCTTCTTCAAGTATTTATATGCATATATGATCATTTGTCAGTCTTGCCCTATTACAAAGAGCAAATACAAAGCAAGATTCCATGATGTTTGGAGCACTGCTGGCTTTCACATCAGGATCTTCCTCTGGGTCCTAAGGAAAGCTTTTATGGAACCAGTTCTACTCACCCTTGTAAACTGCACTTTGTACTCTGGTCAAGATCAGGGATGTGTTGATGTAAGAGAGACCAGGGTGGACACATTTTAAAATGATGTGATCATTCTGGTTTTGCTTAACCTTATTACTGCTTTACATGTCTTTCTGTCCTGCTTTTCTTTCATTTGGTTGATGGCATACGAGATATACTCAAGAGTATAGTTTGATGCAGTTCCTGTGAATAACTTACAGAGAAGTTAAGACATGGGTTTTGTGTGTCCTGTAAAAAAAAAAAAAAAAAACAGCAACACAAAACCCAACAAACCAGAAAACTATAAGCAAATATTTCAATGTATCATTAGTTCGGTTTATTATAACCATAAAATGTATTGACTAGGAGTAGTATCAGTGATACCATTTTCAAATCATTTTTTTTTGTTATTGCAATAATGCTTAAGCAAAACTACTTCTTTTTCTCCTTTATGCTGCATACTTCCTGCACACTCATTCTGCTACTATAATGGGAGAAGTTATGATGCTGAAAGCAAAACTTTCACCCTCTGATTTTCAGACAGAAAAAGCTGTATGATTTAATTGCTGTCTTCATTAGTGTAACTGAAAAAGGATTCAAAACTTGCAAGTTGCTAGAAAAATGCAAAAGAACTATCCATAAATCAGTAAAGGCTTGAGGACCTTTAAATTATTTAATTCTAATTATTATAGTTAATAATAATTTAATGTAGGCTAGAAAAAAAATGAATTGATTATTGATTTTTGTAATGACTTCAAGAATAGAGAACTCTCACCCTGGATTAACAAATTGACTGATAAACTGACTACATTGTTAAACACTAGCCTGAAAGTAAAAGATAAGAAAGCACATGCTTTGTCCTCTGATCAAGCAAGTTGTCAGTCAAAGCTGCAGAAATATAGCTAAGGAGTTTAAGAACTGAAGGAACATAAGTTCAAGGCCCAGGAGGGGAAACGTAAGACCAGACAATATGCCAATTAAGGGAATTAAACCAAAAAGATTTAAAAGAGTTTTCCCTCAGGAGACAGCATAAAAGAAAAGACAACACATAATTCAATAAGGACAAAAGCATAAATGAGCTAACTATGAAAGGATCAGAGTATTTACAGATGATGGTGTCTGAAGAATTAAGGAACACTAGTTTGCAATTACTGTGAATATATTATGCCCCAGTAGCATGTTCTAATTTTGTCTGATCTCTCTTCTGAACAAATATACTCATCCTTAAATTCCAAAGAAAAAGAAATAATCCCTTTCTACTTGCAGTCAGACTATGAAACTGATTATGATCAGCAAAAACTCAAAGACTATAATAAAGGCAATGTCTCTGAAGTTTCCTGTCCGTCATCTGTATCAGTGTTTGCAGGCTTCACAGTAATTTATGTTTCATTTTAGCAATGTTTTGTTAGTGAAGTCCATCAGCAATACAGGTCCTCATGCTCTCCTTCTTGTACAATGCAAGGCAGAGGAGGATAAGATGGAGACAACAGCACAGAAAGTCCCCTTTTGAGTTCTGGACCCTGGCGGGGGTGGGTGTGAAGGTGTGCATGTTGACAGCAGTTGTTCCTTGTGCTGGGTTATTGCTGAGGAAGCCAGGGCCTCTCCCAGGAAAGAGGTCCTACCACTCAAAAGGAGATGCCCTTCAGAGAAGTTTTACAAACTCTGTGAAGAACATCCTTGGCTTTAATAAATGTCTGAGACTCATGGATCAAATTTTACACTACACATTCTGAAGATATTTTGAACTAAAAAATGTGAGATAATAAAAGAGAAGCAGGAGAAAGTTTTAGTCCCTGTGATTGAGAGTCAAAGGGCTTCAAATATTTTAACTTTACAGGACTGTACATTCAGAAATCTGAATGAACCAGCATCCTTCCCAAGGTGAAAACTGAGGCTGACATATTCAGGAGGTCCCACAAATGAAACACCCCAGTGAGTAGCCACATCCCTTAGTGAACCATAAAGCTCTGAACTGAAAGGGACATGGCCCTCAGTAGCTCTTTCAGGTCAGGAGTATGCTGTCAGTGAGTCTCACTCCCCTCTCATGGCTTATGAAGGTGGAAAATGTCATTCCTTTTTTTGCTTCTAGCTTCCCACCCTATCTTATATCAGGCTGGTTCAAATCAGAACTTTCAGTTATCAGAATGCTGCTAATTGCTCATCTGCATCATCAACAGTACTTTTTGCTCACTATAGGAGCGAAAGTGTTAGTGAGCTGGACTGTCAGCTCCAGTGAAACCTCAGCATCCTATTTTCAGAGGCAGGGGTGGGGGTTTTGGTAGGACAGAGGCTGCTTTCTGTTTTCTACTGCCAAAGCCTCATCCCAGCTACCAGCAAGGTCCAGGAGGTTTCAATCAAGGGTGTTTCCAACACTGCCTTTTCTTTTTTTTGTGACCTTCTGTTGTTATTCTGTTTCCAGTTCTGCAATACAGAGCTTCCCTCTTTTCTTGCTGTAATGCAGCCTATTTTGTATCCATGGTTTGAAGAAAAGACAGGAAAATGTAAGCTTCCTGAGGTAATTCTGATCCTCCAGAGTTAACAAATCCAAATATGCTAGCATAGCAAATCCAGACAAATTTGTAAGCGCAAGGAGTTGGAAATCCTAAACTGTTGGGGTCAGTGTGCTGCCATGACATTTCCAGGATCAAGGGAGAATTTTCCCAGCAGTAATTAAGCTGTGCCTCTCTGTCCAGGGACAAATTGGGGGTGATCCCAACAGTCTGAGGAAAACCTGTAAAGTCACAGGCAGGTACTCTGCCTTAACGTTAGGTATTTTTCTTTTCTGACAACTCTACTTCTGCCACTTCCCAAAAAGCATAGCAAAGCTATTACTCTGTGTTATGAACTAATAATTTTCCAAATTAATTCCAATAAATTAAATCCCTACTGAGCTGTGTGCAGAGCAGAGTGGATGGTAGTAGAAGAGGGGAACAGGAAATATTGACACTTATACATTTGAAAAAGAGCAAATTGATATTTTTTAATTTGTTTAAGCAAAGTTTGCTCTCTAGATGGAACACTGTGCACTGTATTTTGCCTGGAGCAAATGTTTATGGCTGAGTTATAAAATAGAAGTTTGTGGCATCTCATAGCACAGCGCATACACACAGGCACACACACACAAGCCAATTTCTGTACAATTGCTTTACATCAGATTAAATCTCCGCCGTCTCAGCTGTTAGTGGGTGTCTTGGGAGATATTGGGTTTGAAAAGGTCTTTCATTCAATGCTATCTTGTGTCAGCTTGTTATGATGATGTGTGGTATGATTTTGTTATGCCCTCCATGGCACCCATCAGTACTTCAGGTAGTGGCACAGGGAGCCAAAACTAGAGTTGTCATGTCCAGAGGAGATATTTTAATGGCAACTCTAAAAGTGGAAATGGTGCTTTGTTTTATTAGAAGAAGATTCAAACAAGTGCTGAATCTTAGGTGTGTGTCTGTATAGGCAAAGCTAACTGAAACAACTCAGTAATCACCAGTGTAATTCTGCAGAAACACGTATGATATAAACAAATTCACCTATTTATTTTTTTCTTTCCATATCACCTATGGAGAAAGTGAAGACTTGCTGCTTTTACAATTTTTTTCCTAGTGTATACTATATACCTAATGATCATTACATGGAGTAGTGCCAGCTTGTGGTTCTGCAAATTGCGAATGTTGCAGAAGAGTGGTTCGTCAGTTGTCTCCATCAGTGTTGCAAAACTAATTTTCTTTTTATGTTGAGGGAAGTGCTTACTTCTTTGGCACAACATAAGTTGTTTTGCCTACATGCTATAGTAATGAGCTGAGTCACTAATAATCTTAATAAGCAAAACAAGCAGAATAATAATTCAGAGATTGTGCTAACTGTGGTCTCCATATAGATTTCATACTGCCTCTAGAACTGTTGTGTACATAAAAATCTATGATGTAAAGCTATGTAAGGTAGACATTGTGTCTTGCTCTAAAATTGTCTCCTGAGAGCCACATAGTTCAGCCTGTGCTCAGGACTGCCCCCTTCCAATGAGCAAAGTCTCCTTCCATCCTTCCCAAAATCCTATGTGGCAACTGGATACCACAAAATGTGTGAGATCATTGCAGTGAAAAAAGACTCCTCAAAGAGTTTTAAGGTTGCAATGTATGCTGATTGCAAAGTGTTTCTGCCTGACAGATCCATTACCATTGAGCACCCTGGAGGCCAACCAAAGCTCCCAAGTTAGGGCACTGAAAGGTGTTTATTTCCCTCTGCCTTCCTCTCTCACACTCATGCATACATATTCTGTTTTTAAGAACAATCAGCAAGGCTCCCCGCTGCAGGCATGTCCTTAGGAGTGGAGGTTACACTGCCCTTTCTAAATGTCTTTTTTCTTCCTGGGAATTCTTTTTATTTTTTTTTTTTCTTTCTTCTAACACCATAATGACATTATTTAGTATTGATAGTAAGGACAACACAGGCAGCACCAGACAAGATAAACCTTGTGGAAAATGCCTGGTGAAAGTGCATGTGGTGAGAAAGATTAAAAGGTACTATATGAGTGAGGAAAATACATGTCCTTCACTCCAGATGCATTAGACCAATGTCTAGGACTCAAGTTGCACTCCATGAGAATTTTGAAAATGTAGCATTTTTCTGAAAGCAGAGAACTTCAGGATGCTTTACAAAGGGAAAAGTCTTTTTTGAAGCGAAGTGTATGAGTCACATGAGACTAAAAATACAAATTGCTCCTACCTCTTACTACTTCTCAGGGGGTAGTACATACATCCCTTGAATAAGCTAAGTAGCATGTGAAATTTCCTCAAACTACCTTACATAACTCTCCTCTGGCTCAGGTACTCTTCTTCCTCCTCACCAAAGGCAGTGATCAATGTTCTGCAAAATGTAATGGTTAGAGCCTGAGAGACCTAGCAAATGGGTGCTAGCACAAGAGGTGCCCAAGAAAACTTGTCTCCTGGCAGCATTTCTCTGCAATGGTAACAACAAGGAACCTGAGACTGAGAGCAGCTCTTGTGTCTATCCTCAAGGGACATCAGCCAAATGGCTTATTTGTTTTGCTGAGACCAGGAGGTGATGGTCTTTTTCACATTGGACTATTTTTTTTTGTGCTACTAGGTTACTGAATAGAGTAGCTTTCCTAACTGACTGTTCAAGCCTTCAGATCACCAGTTGTGACAAACCTGATTCTCAATTCTTTGTATTTGTGTTAGAATAAGTCACAATGAAGCAATGGTATGGTAAAAAGTGAACCAAGTTCAACATATGAAGAATTCTGCAAGCATTGTCCCAGCTGAAAATTGGTTCTGGTTCATGAAGGGCTCTCTGGAATAGTAGCTGAATTACAAATCTTTGTAAGTAGGATAGTAATCAGCACCTGCTCAGAGGCGTAGCAGATGCCAATGGAGTCTTTCTGTTCTACAAATAACAATGCGTACTCATAAATGCATGTTATCTCCCTGTTGTCAAAGGCAATGAGAAATAGCAAAGCAGTGAATTTTCATCAGTCAGTTGCTTTTCGATGTCTGTTGCCAATTGCCTGCCAATCAGCTCTGGGGCAAGAGCAAGAAAGAGAAGCTGTCTAGCAGATGGTGGAGAGTGGGGGAAGAGACACCCACCCCACCAAATTTCAGGCAGCAGCCGCAGCAGGATTGCTGCCTTCTGAAGGCAGAACATTTTCTTGTGCTTTTCAGGTTCTGAGGTTCTTTTAACAGATATGGGCCCCATCACCTTCACCACAGCCTGGTCCACATTTTGTTATGCTGAATTTCCCAGGGTGTCCTTTGGTGCACAGTAAGCGAAGTCATTGCTCTCAGGTTTCATTACAAGTGACCAGAAAGGAAAAGAACTTGCTTGAAGTCAGGACTTTGAGAAAGATCTCCATGTTACCTTCCTTCCCACACACTCAATTATCTAGCCACAATAAAACTGTCTCCTCTTCCTCTAACTAGCAATTTTTTTGAGTTAAAGTAGACACTAACACTGAGGGATAGCTGACAAACTGAAAGACAAAACAGTGAACAAATTTAGCTCATTAAGTCCTTAAAAATCTATCCACCATGTTTGTTTTGGTACGTAAACAGTCCATACAAAGATTACAGCTCCCTCCCATGTTAGGTCCCATAATCTCTTTGGAAGCTGGTTTATGCCTTGTGATCAGAAGTAGCTGTCTCTTCCACTAGGCTTTTTGTTCTCTGAAGGGCTGAGCTGGTCACACGATTCAGTCTCCTGGTGTAAATAGCAATTCTTGTGAATTTTTCTGTTCACTTTCAAGGTGTATTTGTGCATAACAGCTTTAAAGTGTTTTCTCAGCACTCGTGGTTAATAGAATTTATCACAGCAATCTGTAAAAATCAAATCAAACACAGAAGAGAGTGTCAACACAGCAATGTTTGAAAATGAGCATCTATCCTTAGCAAGATTTGGGGAGGAAATTACCATGTGAATGGTTTTGG
>JAOEHY010016687.1:12745-46291 GCA_025447955.1 Psilopsiagon aurifrons | reverse complement strand
CGGGCAGCGCGTTACCGTTACCGCGGCAGAGGCGCGCGCTGCGCGCGTCGCCATGGCACCCGCCGACGTTACAATCGCCTCGATAAAAGCGGAGCGGAGGAGGCGCTGCTCGGAGCAGCGGCTCCGCCTCAGCCCCGCACCGCCCGCGGAGGCCTCCCGGAGGGCGCGGGCAGCCAAGCGCAGCCCATCCAACCCCCGCCATGGCTGACAGCTTGAGGAGGCTGGTCAGCGCGGAGAGCGGCCGGGTGCTGCAGGAGAAGCTGGAGAGCTGGTGCCGGAACTACGAGGTAGTGGGCCCCGTCCGGGAGGGTGCGAAATCCGCGTCCGCTGAGCGGAGGGCGGCTCTCGGGGGTCCGCCGGGAGCGGCGGCGGTGCCGCTGTGCCCGGGCCGTGCGGCGGTTTCCGGGGTGACGGCGGGACGCGGAGCGGCCGTGCCCTGCGCCGGCCGCGGGGAGCGGGCTCTAAAGGCTGGTTTGGAACGTTGACCCTCACTTGCACACAGTCATCGCAAGTTTAACACCCGGTGCATGCAGCGCTCGCAGCTTCAGCTGCTTTTTGTATTGCCTGTGACAGGGTTCACGGAAAGCAAGGGCTGGAGGTCAAAAGGGTATTTGAGCTGTAGTGTCTCTATCAGGAAAGTGATTTGTGGTAGAAGACCGACAGAGGGAAAGTCCGGGGGTGAGAGTGTGTCCAGGAGGAATTGTCTGTGTCCTGGGAACAGCCGGGAAAATGTGAGGGAAAAGATGTTGAAGGTGAGAATGAAATTCTGCTTCCAAATACTCCCAGTTCTGCTGGGTGGGAAGCCTATTGGAGCTGAGAGGGTGCTGCAAGACAGCACAGCTGCTGAAGGGCTTCCGAAGAGGGAATGTCCTGTTTGCAGCTGGGGGTAAAATAACAAGGAAGTAAGTGTAAGAAAATAGTTTCAGGCAGGAGTAGAAGGATGCAGATGGAAGTAATCGGGTAAATGGAGAAGGAAGAGGTGACAGGAGATTAGGAATCAAAAGAGTGGAAGCGGTAGAGAAGATGCCAAATTAGGGAAAGATGAGATGAGTGGACCTGAGACTTGATAACTGAATTTTCTCAGTGGAAAATTGTGACAGAGTTCCCACCCCTGTGTCTCCAGGTTTCATTAGCTTCATGACATGCATAGTTGATTTGGTCATCAGCCTGTAACCACTTACCCTGTGCTATGCTTGGTGAGAAAAGGTGCTGAGCAGAGACACAGCCTTTCAAGTGAAGTCAGTTTTTTTTTTATACTTCATGCTATATAGATGTTACAGCATCTTAATAGTCAGTGCAACTCTGCAGGATTCATGGCAAAGGACAGTTTTAAGGAGGAGTCTGAGGGTAGCTGGTAAAGCTACCTCAAAGTGCAGAGCACTAGAGGAGGGAGGACAGAGGTATGCATTTTAAATCTTTCAAATGAATGGTGGAGGTAGACTTTGGGATGGCAGAGCAACAGTGGGAGCTAAGCTTTCCATAGTGATTGAGATGGGGATAGTCTTTTAGGTCTTGGGGAATGAAGACAAGCGGTTTCAGGCTGATGTGGCACAAGAGGAGCTGGCAGATGGAAGCACTGTAGGTGTTATGTTGATGTAATGAGCTGGACAAACGCACAATGCAGTGGTGTTCTGTTGGAGGTTAGCAGGGTGAGACTGTGCTCCTCCAGGCCAGAGGAAAGCAGGTTGCAGCAATCCAAATGCAAGCTGACAGGAGCGTGAGTGGGAGTTTTAGCTGTTTTGGTAGCTTGTAAAAGCCATATGGAGCCATTAAAGTCTGAACACCTTGAGGATGAAAAGATTACGGGTAAAGATTAAGGAAGCAGGTACAAAGTGTGTGTTCCCCTGGCAGGTATAGTGGCCTCCTGGACAGATTTACCCCATCAACTCCTTTTCAGAATTTGCTGAAAGTGGTGTAATTCTGTTGTTCTGTTGTTTCCTAGGCATAATCCTGGATTTTGCCCATTCTTCAGTACTATTTCAGCTGGTAACTCTTGAAAATCCGATGAAATTGCATGGAGGGCGCGTATGGCTGCTGATAGAGAAAGTTAATAGTCTTATATGTATTATTTCAGCTAATATAAAAAATAAAAAATGAGATTTTAGGCAGCCTTTTCACCCAACAATCTCCTATCTCATTATTTTAAAAAGTCTGTGCTGAAAGATTTTATCACAGATCCACAGTTACCTTTTTTAGAGATTCTTATGGTTGCATCTTCTTTATGAATGGAGAAAGGGCTAAGTTTTCTCAAGTAGTGAGTTAGCTGTGTGATACAAGTCCTGGTATCCTGTTTGTTTGCCCATTAGCAACGTGAACATTTTGAAGATGAGTATTCTAGTGGGTGCAATAAGAAAAGGTTGTGAAGATATTATTTTTGGGGGGTGAAGTCATAATCATAGCAAGAATAATTTTAAGAAAGCCCACACAGATGTATTAATACACATTAATTTTCAGTTTAATTCCTGTGATCAGAATCTGAACCGATGCTGTGAAATATTAGAACTGAGCTCTGAGATTCAAGGGCAGCTCTTCACAATTCTCAATGAAACATCTCAAGAAGGTAAGTCGTAGCCTTCTCTTATTGCTACTAGCACATTTCACATGTGTCATCTTGTCAAGATCTGTCTCTTTCTGTAAGTGTTCTCACAATTTCTGCATGTATTTTCTAAGGCGGGCAATATGCAGGTGTGGAAACAATCAAAACTCGTCTCCTGCCACGGCTAGTACCTTGTTTTAGCTGTCCTGCATCAGGAAGGATCTTTGAAACCACTCTCACTCAGGTATGTAGGAAATTTATTTCAGGGGAATAGAATGGTGTGAATTTATACCTGCTGGAGAGCTTTAATGACTTTCTGTTAATAATGGCCTCCCTCCCTCATTTTGCTTAATGAAATACACCCTTACCTGCACACATGGAGACAACTGTGCTATTTCTCTGTCCCATTGTAAGTTTTCTTTGAAAGGGAAATCAAAGATGCCGTTAAAGTTACTTTTGGCCTTCTAGGGCTTATGCTGTTTCACAACAGTTAGTGAAAATATGGATGAATTTACTTCATTAGGGAAGCTATGTTCTCGTGTTGCTTTCCTTTTCTAGGTAATGCATTGTGCTATGTTTACATTTGCAAAAATGATACAGAAGTATTTACATCATAACTCTGTAAGTAAAAAAAACAACACTGAAAACATGTGTAAGCTGAAGGTGTGTATAAATTCCATGTGTTTCTGTGAGATGTTTTTTTTGAGAAAAAAAAATCTTTGTTTAATCTATAAGCATTCTGATATCTCCATAAGGCAAAAAAGAAGTGCTCACATCCACCATAATACCACTACACATCTGACTTGATGTTTGGAGTGAGTAAGATTTTGATATGTATTGAAGGGGCTGTTTTACTAGCTGTTTGGCAGAAAAGACAGATCTGTTGTGGCTGTGTGCTTTGAAAGAAAATGAGAGTGTTGGTTGATGAAGACTAGGGGAAAATATTGAGGTTCTTGAAATTTGACAGTGATGCCTCCATGTTCTCATTTGTACACCTCTTTTATCAAAATCTTTCACAATTAAAATTTCACACAAAAATAAAATGAAACGTGTTATCCCTTAAGAGTAAGGTTCTAGTGTATTGCAGGAGTAGGGTTCTGCAAAAAAAAAACAACCCCAAAGTGTACAGTAATAATGTTACTAAATGACAGTACACCTGTTACACCAGTTGCAGGTTTGTCATTACATGTGACATTCAAAATGTAAAGAAAAGCCTACTGCGCAGATACCTATTTGATTTGGCAGCATCAAGCAAATCTATTGGCTGCTAAAGACTGAGCTGCACCTGTAGTAGTGTGCTTTCTGGAATGACAGTTGTTGCCTTCTCTGTTCTAAGAAGTTTTCCCGTTGTTTTGTGTGCATGAGTTACCCCAGACTTCATTGAAGTTGGTGGTATAATTAGTCAGAAGATGACTGGCTGAAAAAAAAACCAAACCCAACCAACATGCAATACATCTACAAGCACACTTAGTGAAAATGATGTGTATTGAGATAGTAAATGGGTATATGCAGACCTTCCATATTGCCTATCATGAGGTGTAAAACAAGTATTGTTTCCTAATGTAATTGAGTCTTTGCTTTGTGTAGCTGCAAGGGTTTGCTTATGTTTCTAGGAGGTATGTAATTGCTTCTGTTTTCAGTTACTTTAGAAATGGTCTTTACTGAAATGTTTAGAAATACATCTGGTAATGACACCATTCTATATTGCTGAAGGGTTCTGTGAGATAGAATATTCAGGCAGTGTGGTTGTGTTTCATTGTAGGATTTAATGGAGAAAGAAAGGCAGCTGAGAGAGCTGTCCAGCAATCAGAATTTTCAACTGCAAGAGCTGCAGGAAGAACTGACTTCAACTCGTCTAAAGCTCAACCAAGTGCAACAAGAGTAGGGGAATTAACTGTTATTCTTGCTGTTTGTTTTTTATTTTTGAAAAAGCCATATTTTTCTCTTGGTAGTTAAATATTGCCAGAGATTTTTCAAAATGCTTCATTTCTGGCTTAAAATCAGAGCTTTAAAATACATCTAGGCTCTGTATTGTCTGTGTGTCCAAAGTGGGGTAAAAATGATACAGATATATGTGCATTCATAAAGTAAGGTGGTACATTTTGATTTGGTGGAGGAGTTGGAAAGCATGCCAGTATTCTAGGTAAGAGTTTTCTGTAATGCACAACAATCCAAGTGAAATTATAGTCAATGAACTGTTGCATGCTGAGCAAACCTTGATAAAACTCAAGTACCTATGGATACTGCTGCCCTCATTGTAAAGAATTACTTCCTTATATCTAATGTAAATCTTTTTTCTTTAAATTTAAAACCATTGGTCTTTGTCCTATCAGTAGCAGAGGGATAAAAAATAAAGTCTCTGTCTTTCCTATAAACCCCCTTTAACTGTTGAAAGGCTGCAGTAAGGTCTCCGAAGCCTTCTTTTCCTCAAGCTAAACAACCCCAACTCTCAGCCTTTTCCCGTATGAGAAGTGTTCCAACCCTGCAATTGTTTTTGTGGCCCTCGCCTGGACTCACTCAAGCAGATCTGTGTCTGTCTTGTGGTAGGGACTCCAGAGCTGTGGATGCAGTACTCCAGCTGGGGTCTCATGAAAGAGGAGTAGAGGGGGAGAATCACCTCCCTTGACCTGCTGCTCACACTCCTTTTGAAGCAGCCCAGGATATGATTGGCTTTCTGGGCTGTGAATGCACATTGCCAGCTCATTTCTCATTTATCATCTATAGCTATCTCCAAGTCGTTCTTCACAGGGCTGCTCTTAATCCATTTTTAACCCAGTCTGTGCTGATACTGGTGGCTGCCCTAGCCCAGGTGCATGCACTTGGTCTTGTTGAACTTTGAGATTCACATTGCCCCACTTGTCAAGCCTGTTAAGGGTTTTCTGAGTGTCATTCATTCCCTCTAGATTATCAACTGCACCACTCAGCTCGGTCTCTTTCACAAACTTGATGAGGGCATACTCAGTCCCTGACTCAATCACCCTGACCCAATCCCTGACTGTCAATGTCATTAATAAAGATGCTGAGCAGTACCAGTTCTAGCACAGACCCCTGAGGAGCACTGCTTGTCACTGATCTCCATTTGGACATTGAGCTGTTGACTGTAACTTTCTGGGCATAGCCATCCAGCTGGTTACTTACACATCAGTTAGCACATCCATCAAATCTGTATCTCTGCAATTCAGAGGCAAAGATGCTGTGTGAGACTGTGTCAAAGGCCTTAAAAAAGGCAAGGGAGATCAGTTGCTCTTCCATTATTCACCAGTGCACTTTATTAGTATCTGTTATGTCTCATCTTGGATGAATGTTAAAGAGATTCAGTGTTTCATTATCCAAAGAAGTCTCTCAGGCAACTCTGGGTGAGTTCAAGATCAGTGCATCCCCCTGAAAAGAAGAGGACAAAACCAGTAAGTCTTGTGATCTTGCTGTAGATGTTAAATATCAGAAGTGACAAGATGGGACAGAGAAGAACCCCACAGTGGAAGAAGAAAGTGGTTTTGTTCTTGGCATTTCAAGTGGTTTGCCAGAATTAGCTAATCTTGCAAAATAACTCCTGCCTGGAAGGTTTAATAAGCAAAGGAATTTTCTGTTAATATTTCTAAGAATAACAAAGATTTACAGGAGATGGTGGATCTTACAAATATACCTGAGGCAAGGTGTGTAAAGAAGACAGGGCCAGGCTATTTCCAGTGGTACCCAGTGACAGATCAGAGGCAGAACACAAATTGAAACAAGTGAGGTTCTCTCTGAACATCAGGAAATCCGTTTTTAACTCTGGCAGCGACTGAGTACTGGCACAGGCTGCTCAGGGACATTGTGGTGTTTCCATCCTTGGAGATGCTCAAAAGCCATCTGAACATGGTCCTAGGTAATCGGTTCTAAGTTGACCTGCTTGAGGAAGCGATTGGACCAGGTGATTTCCAGAGGCACCTTCCAACCTTGGCCATTAAGGTGGTTCAGGTGTATATAAGGGTTGGTTTAGGGGTGACGCATTTCATTCTATGCTCCTGTACAGATAGAAAGAGATCATTTGGTGAGCTGGAGAAAAATGTTGGACAGTCAAGGCAAGAGGTACTTACAAGGAAAGTTGCTAATACAAATGGGAGTGAGCATGTGGCAGTTTGCAGTACAAGAATCAGTCATCTTGGGCTAACTCCCATGAGAAGCAGGAAATTGGTGATAAAGCTTTTGTACAGCTTTGTGCACTGTGTTTCTTTGTGCACTCAGGTCAGAGAGGTGTTGGCTGTGGTTTGCAGAAGTAGGAGTCTGGAAGGTAGAGGGTTGGGAAGAGGTGTTTGTTGGAGATGAAATATGCGGAGGCTTCAGAACTCATCCTTTCAGGGTGATGCTCTATGGAGTTGTGATGGAGTAGTATTTGGCTGGCAGGGGATAGGTGCAGGAGAAATAGAATTCATGTCCCAGCAAACGGACCCCATCTATGGACAGTGAAGTTATTCTGAACACTGTAAATTTTTGTAATGGATGGAGAAACTGGAATGGAGTCGTAATGAAAAATGTTTTTCATAAAATAGTTCTGCTATTGCATAGTCAGATATGACTTTTTGTAAGCTATTTGTGTGCTGATAGTCTGCACAAGGCCTATTGTGATTGTTTTCATATTGTTAAATTGGTACAGACTTGGTCTGCTTGAACAGTCAGTTTGTCATATTAAATTTTTCTATAGGATCTCTGCCTTTACCATGCAGGTTATCATTTTTTCTTGCAGTCTGTCAAAAACCCAGTTGGCTTTTAAAGACACAAAGACCAAATCAGACAGGACTCTTTTGGCAGCAGCAGATGAAATTACTCAGCTAAAAACAGTGTAAGAAAAACTTGAATCTTGGGATATTTGTGGCAGAAAGTCAGTATGCAGTGATTTACTGCCTGTCATTTATCTGAGCAGATTCCTGATTTTATTCTATGCTGTCCTACGCTATAGCAAAAAGTATCTTTATCTCCTTAACACGTAGCTTTGTTTCTTGGTGTTATAAAGAGAGAATTAGTGTTAAGTAGATCCATGTGAGAAGAGCCCTTATTACTGAACTTCTGTCCTTTTTTTCTTTAGGCTTGAGGAAGGAGTAATTTTGAAACAGCTTGATAGCATTTGAATCCTGTAGGTGAAGTTAAGTGGGAGAGAACCATATTCTGAATACAGCTGTAAACCATTGTTTGCAGTTTCCTATGATGCTCCTGGAAGTAGATTTCATGTTAAATAAAAACCACTTCACTTTGTCTATATTAAGACAAAGTTCTTTGTGTGACTTTTAGGTGATTTTTGCTAAATCCTTTTGCCTCTCTGCACAGGAGTAATGTCTATTGGTAATGACGTCTCCTGTGTAAAAATGTTGGTTTGAGTTTCTAAGTGTGTTGGTCACATCTGGGAAGTTAATCCGGATCAGTGTGGGTGCAGCTACATTTTCACAGCGGTCCCTAAAATGAATTTGCTTTTGAGCTCTAAATAATTTGCTTTTGTGGCTTTAAAAGCAGTAATAATTCTTCACTGTTACAAAATGTTGCCATGGTTGTTTGGTTGGTTTTTTTCGCATGTATGTGTGTTATATTATCAGAAAAGAACACAAAGGTGGTTGAATTAATTTCAACAGCATGTGAATACTTGTGAAAATTGACATGTCAACAGCAGAATTGTAGTCATATTTGTTAAACAAATGCTAGCAGCCTTTTCGTTAAACTACATGGCTGCTCCTAAAAATGGAGGAAACTTGACTTTACTGCTTACACTGTAGGAAAAGATATAATTGTCCATGGGCTTCTTTCCTTTTGGAGCAACTGAGAGGATGAGCTACTCCTGATGATGAGTCTCTTTCTGGCATCCTTATGAGCCCCCTTCAGATGCTGGAAGACTGCTATGAGGTCTTCACGCAGCCTTCTCTTCTCCAGGCTGAACAGCCCCAACTTTCTCAGCTTCTCTTCATACGGGAGGAGCTCCAGTATCATGGACCTCCTCTGGACTTGCTTCAACTGCTCATGTCCTTTTTATGTTGAGGATGCCCAAACTGCACACAGTACTCCAAGCGGGTCTCATCGGAGCAGAGGGGCAGAATCACCTCCTTCAACCTGCTGATCACACCTCCTTTTGATACAGCCCAGGATATGGTTGGCTTTCTGGGCTGTGAGTGCACACTGAAGCCAGCTCATGTTCAGTTTCTTGTTCATCAACATCCCCAGGCCCTTCTCCGCAGGGCTGCTCTGAATCTCTTCTCTGCCCAGCCTGTAGCTGTGCCTGGAATTGCCCTGTCACAGGCATAGGACCTTGCACTTGGCTTGGTTGAACTTCATGAGGCTGGCATTGGCCCACCTCACAAGTGTGTCCAGGTCCATCTGGATGGCATCGCTGTTCTACAGCATGTGAGGTCAGGACAGACCTGTGGCGCTTAGGGCAGGGTTATTATTTCTTTTACATAAGGAACAGTTTGCCAGGAGTGTCCTTCGCATCTGTGTAAACGTGATTTCTGAGACTTTAGGAATAGCTGATAATCTCATTCCTCTTGTCTGTATTCTGTCTCAGACTTAATGCATATTTTGCTAGACTTCTTGATCTCCTGGGTTATTAGAGCAAATGTGGTCTAGACTCAATATAATTAAATGCTACAACCAATTCTCAATATAATTAAATTCTACTCTTTTATTGCTAAAAAAAAAAAAAAGTATAACCTTTTTGTATCAAGATATTAATTACAACAGGATTTATGAAGGAAAATATTTTTAAAATTAATAATGATCAACACTTGAAAGTAATTGGAAGACAAACCATAAAGCTTACTAAATACTGTTGTTATGTACAGAGTGAACAAAATCCTATTAGTATGATTATAAATGGAAGCTCTTACTATTGGGCTGCTTAGATTTGTGCCAAGATCTAAACAAACTTAAAGCCAGAGGACTCACTTTGAATTAAATGAATTTAAGAGGACTTTTTATTTACTTATTTTTAACTGCCATACAGGGGATCTGTTGTATAGATTGGCAGGAAGACAGTTTGTAATTAATAATAACAAATATGGTAGCTTAAATCAGTTACCTCAAGACCTTGTAGGGTTGCTGTGGCATGCGGCTCTTAAAAATAGGTTAAACATTTATCTGGCCAAAAATTACATGGGTGGAGTTGTTCTTGCTTTCAAATTCAAGACAACATGGATAAAGATTAGGATTAGGAACGGATATGGGTTAGGGATGCTGGGGAGGGACTCTTCATTAGGGACTGTAGTGAGAGGACAAGGGGTAACAGGGTCAAACTTAAACAAGGGAAGTTCAGATTGGATATGAGGAAGTTCTTTACTGTGAGGGTGGTGAGGCACTGGAATGGGTTGCCCAGGGAAGTTGTGAATGCTCCATCGCTGGTGGTGTTCAAAGCCAGGCTGGATAGAGCCTTGGGTAACATGGTTTAGTGTGAGGCATCCCTGCCCATGGCAGGGGTGTTGGAACTGGATGATCTTGAGGTCCTTTCCAACCCTAACTATTCTATGACTCTAGGATTCTAAGAGTTGGGCTTAGCCCAAGGGCTGGAGGAACTGTGACAGTTTTACTGTTAATTAATTGTTTGAAGGGATTGAAACACGATTAAGCAGACACTTGACGTGAATTATCAAGGCTGTTGTATTTTCTCCTGAGAAACTGGCTGAAGATGCCCATTTTATTTTTGAATGGTTGGATGGTGGAGTTTAAAACACTAGTTATAACCTTAAAATAAAGGTGGGTTATAAAAGCTGCTCTGATTTTTCTAAGAGCTAGATTTTGCCTTGTTTGTTCCCATTATTTTTGGTTTTTTGTTTGTGGCATCTACATCTCTTTAACCTGAACAGAAAAATGGTAATATTTAGCACTAGAGTGAATGAACTGTAAACCAGGGGTAACTCAAATATTGCATAGATTTAAGTGGCATGGAAGTCAGTATTGGTAATTTACAGATGTGTCTGTCTTACAGTTGATGTTTTTTTCCTTTTGGTAGTTAGTTTTTCTTAATTAAGAAAATGACGTTGTTAAACAGCAGCCAGCAACTAAGCACCACACAGCTGCTACTCACTCCCCCTTCGGTGGGATGGGGAAGAGAATCAGAAGAGTAGAAGAAAACTCTTGAGTTGAGATAAAGACAGTTTAATAGGGAAAGCAAAAGCCCTGCACAAGTATGGCAAAGGTGGGGTTGTTCAGCCTAGAGAAGAGAAGGCTCTGGGAAGATCGTTGAGTAGCCTTCCAGTACTTAAAGGGGGCTTACAAGAAAGGTGAAGAGGAACATTCTGCAAAGGCAGGTAGGGATAGGACAAGGAGGAATGGCTTTGAACTGAAAGAGTGTAGGTTTAGATAAAGGAAGAATTTCTTTACTGTGAAGGAGGTGAGGCATTGGAATAGGTTGCCCCAAGAAGTTGTGGCTGCCCCATCCCTGGCAGTGTTCAAGGCCAGGCTGGATGTAGCTGTGAGCAACCTGGTCTAGTGGAAGGTGTCCCTAGGAGTTTGGAATTGGATGATCTCTAACATCTCTTCCAACCCTAAGTGTTCTCTTAATTCTGATTCCTATTGCAGGTAGGTGTTCAGACACCTCCAGGACAGTAAGGCTCCATCACGTGTAATGGTTACTTGGGAATACAAATGCCATCACTCTGAAGTCCTCCCCTTCCTTCCTCCCTCTTCCCCCAGCTTTATATGCTGGGTATGACACCTTATAGTAAGCGTACACCTTTGGTCAGTTGGGATCAGCTGTCCCAGCTGTGTCCCCTCCCAACTCCTTGTGCACCCCCAGCCTGCTTGTTGTGGGGTGGGGTGAAGAGCATAAAAGGCCTTGACTCTGTGTAAGCACTGCTCAGCAGTAACTGAAACATCCCTGTGTTATCAACACTGTGTCTGTTGCAAATCAAAAACATGGCCCCATACCAGATACTATGAAGAAAATTAACCCAGCCAAAACCAGCACAGAAAGAAACATTCGTTTTCAGTGACAGCTTTGCTCATGTTTGTGTGACTTGCTATATGACAATGAAAGAAGCAGGTATTTTTGCTACTTTCAGTCTGTCATGTGCTTTCCTATTGTGTTTTGTTTTTTTCTTACCCCTCCTGGTAAAGGCAGACCCACAATTAAGCATCTGTTTGTAATCACTATGTGCTGTCATGATGGAAAGATGGAAGCTTTGTAGTTCTCACAGCAGTGAGATAAACTTACCATTAACTTTCAAAGGAAGTCCCCATGTGAATAGGGGTAAATAACAAGAAGAAAATAATACTTATTAAACTAAGAAATGCTTATTTCTTAGTTTTCCTCTCTGTTGTATAGTTATTAATACTGCATTGCCTATCATGGAAATTGTGCTGTGTATTACATAGGGTTTTTTACATTTGGGGTTTTTTTGGTACCTAATGGTTTTCCACCATTTCTATCTCAAGAGTGTGTCTTCCCAAATCTACTTTCCTTTTCCACTTGTTCTGTATATTACCATTCTTTAGCCCTTAGTAAAGGACAGATATAAACTTGCTTGTCTGCCAATGTTTAAGAAACACTGCTTCTCTTGAAAGCAGGAGATGAATCGTTAGCTTTTGATATTACTTGAACAACATAGAATCATTAAATAGTTTGGGTTGGAAGGGGCCTTCAAAGGTCATCTATCATTGCTGATATCCTTTGGCTGACTAATGTATTTCAGAAAAGAAAAAAGCCAAATCCAAGAGCCTGATATAAGAAAGTATCTACAGTCATAAACTGTAGGAAAGAAAACTGATCTGGTTTAGTTAACATCTTAAATATGAGAAGGAAACCACTTTTTTCTTAGATCTCATCATCTGAACTAGAACTAGTACAAGGACACCAAATACCAACCAGTGATGGCCCCTGTAACATAAGGTGTAGTGTGTCCAGTCTCCTGCCACAGTACACTTTTACATTTTAAAGTGTGATTAGGAGTAATGCTTTGGGGTATATTTTTTAACCTGTTGATTTGCCTGTATTTCAGTTTGTGAAGTTTGCTCAGTAGTTCATGTTTCTCCTTTTTTGTTCTTTGTATCTGATGAGCATCAATTGACAGATGGTTCCTTCTTTGGTAGAAGGATATCTTGTGACTGACTTTATTCTGTTTGGTTAAGTCTGAAGATTTCCCGTGTCCAAGAGAAGGATGCTCGGAAGAAGTTAGATTGTCTGAATGACTATGAGCATCAGATCCAAATGCTGAAGGATAAGATTTCTTTCCTGGATGCCGAGAAGTCTCTTCTCCAAAGCAGGTAGAGGCGTTATTCAGAGAAGTTACTGAATCAGAAATTGTTTATTTTAGGTAGCATGAATTCCCTCCTCACTTGAAATTGAAGTATAAACAAAAGCAAAGCTTTTGTACTTTGCTATGAAAGAACATAAACACTTTAACTGATTTGTCCTAGTGCCCAAATATTTTAATTTCAGGCAGCTATGTTAAGTGTCTGGCAAAACAGCAGAGAACAGCTTTACAAAATACTTTTAGAGCAACTGTACAGGATAAAAAGAGATGGTTGGATCTTTTGTTTTTAAGTCCTCTTTGAATACTGTACCATTTCAGGGCAGAACTTGTTATAGTCTCACTCGTTTGATTTTACAACTCCTCAGTGGTACTGAAAGAGGAACAAATTTCTGCGGTGTTACTAGTTAAATGTGTGTTTCCCCAGGACAAAGTACTTGGCTGGTCACACTTCAGGAATTACTTTAATTTTATTGTTCAGGCTCTGGCCCATAAAATGTATTGACACAATTGCCTTCATATTAAACTAACCAGCTGCAGCTTTACTACTTTAATGATGAAATCTTAGCCTACTCCGGTAATAACTAAATTGACAGAAAGCTGTGCAAATGACAAAATCACCTGAGGATGGTGAAGTGGCCTGATGCTTCTTTATATGTCTGTCATAGGCTTGCACGGAGCCGCTCTCCTTCCCCAAGACACAGAGAGAACAAGTCACTCAGTCCACTTCCCCTGAGGAGCTGCTCACCTGGCCGAGCCAGGCGCACAAATGCTTCCCGGCGTGCTTGCTTGATAACTCGCTTTGGTGATATTTATGATCATAGACGCTTGGACGCAGAGACCTTTTTAAAGACGTACATCAGTGACGTGGAGATGGTACACAGGATAATATACATTGCAGCTGTGGTAAGAAAAATAATCCTTGTTTTACAGGCCAGAAGGATCACAGCAACCCCATGCAGTGCTACAAGGCTGGGGAAGAGTGGCTGGAAAGCTGCTCTGCAGAAAAGGACCTGGGGGTGCTGATTGATGGCTGCTGAACATAAGCCAGTTTGTGCCCAGGCAGTCAAGAAGGCCAATGCTATCCTGGCCTGTATGAGGGATAGCGTAGTCAGCAGGGCCAGGGCAGTGATCATCTCCCTGTACTCAGCACCGGTGAGGCAGCATCTTGAATTCTGTGTTCAGTTCTGGGCGCCTCGCCACAAGAGGGACATTGAGGTGCTGGAGTGGGTCCAGAAGAGGGCAACGGAGCTGGTGAAGGGTCTGGAGCACAGGTCTGATGAGGAATGGCTGAGGGAACTCGGGGTGTTTAGTCTGGAGAAGAGAAAGCTCAGGGGGAACCTTATTACTCTACAGCTGCCTGACAGGAGGTTGTACTGAGGTTTGTCTCTTCCCCCAGGTAACAAGCAATGGGACAACAGAAAATGGCCTCAAGCTGTACCAGAGCAGGGGGGTTAGATTGGATGTTAGGAAAGATTTCTTCACTGAGAGATTGATCAGGCATTGAAACAGGCTGCCCAGGAAAATGCTGGAGTCACCGTCCCTGGAAGTATTAAGAAACTGTGTAGATGAGGCTCCCAATGATATGGTTTAGTGGTGGTCTTGGCAGTCCTGGGGCAATGGTCAGACTTGATGATCTTAAAGATCTTTTCCAGCCTAGTTGATTCTGTGATTTTGTAAAATATTATGGCTGGATTGGATTCAATGGTGTGTAGATTAGCATTTCTGTGAAGCATGGAGAAGAAAACCTCTTTTTTACCTTTTGAGTTTCCTTTCTTTCACTCCACTTACACATCAGACTCTGAATTCAGTTCTGACTGTCCTGTCCCAACATTAGAACAGGGTCAGTGATCTACACTACAGGTGTTAAAAGGGACACATATGAAGACTAAATGGCTCTGAAAGGTGGAGGATTCCAGCACTAAACAACACTGCCTCATATAGAGGAAGTCTTTCAGGAATACCACATTTTAGACAGCAGAAAGTCTTTCCATATGATGTTCCCTCTTGCCTGTAGCTATATGCTTTTCTGGTTTTATTTGGTCCCTTGAAATTACCTAGATACCTCACACTTCCTGAGAGCTTGGTCTGAAGAAAGTTGATTTTATTTTTCTGTACTTAATGTTCTTTTCTGTAGAATTGATGTAGTACACAACTTTGTCAGAGAGGCAGTGTGTTTCTTAAATGTGCTTGGGGTTGTACATATTAATTTACTGAAGGTTTTTTTCCCACAGCTGTCATTCAGTTTACAGTTTCCAATTCAGCCTTTCTTCCCAACAGAAAAGAGGTGCTCCTGTCGGTTGTCGGTCGTAAATAAAATGCTGTTACTGAATTCTGCTCTTGATATCTTTGAATGTGATTTCATTGATTGTGGGGAGCTTTTCAATCCCATCTTCTGCAAATAAATCACACTTAGTTTAACCAGAGAAGTCCTCAAAGTTGAGTACTATTTCTAACTTTTAATTTTACAGCAGTGTTTTAAATTCCTTCTTAAAATAGTAATATTGGATTAAGTTCATATTCTCAGATAAGTGATAAAAAGTTAATCTCAGTCTCCTGGATTTAACTAGATGTTCTTCACGTTTGCAGGAATCTTTTCATGCAGCAAAGATGGCCTACAGGCAGTTCAAACTACGTGTAAGAGAGACTCTGTCTCTCGGTCACATGGGACCTGAATCACTTGAAGATACTGTCCTGGATTATATAGTTGACCATGAGGATCTGTATGATGTTCAAGCCAGTGTCAATGTAAGCCAAGGACTGTGGGGAACTGATGTGTTGATCTATTTCAGTAGCTAATAAATTTGGAGTGTGTAAACTAGAAATGCACTGTAACCTGAAGGAGTAAAAGAGTTTATTGCATTAATTTTATGTCCTGTAGCAGTTTATTTTCCACAATAATATTATGGTATGGCTCAGTAATCACTGGTTTTATTTGCCTGTGACTAGAATGTCTCTGTCTGCCAGAATAAAATTTTGGCCAACACTCACTGTAACTGTCTCAATCAAATGGATGTAAGCTAAATTTCATATTTTTCTTAAATTATGTGCTCTACTGAAGAGCTGCATCTCCCTTCTAAGATTTATGTCAATGATGTAGCTCATACCTCAATACCAAAATAACAGCACATTCTTTCTGAATCTAGTATTTTCTGGAATAGCCTAAGACAACACTGCTGGGAGCTTCTTATACTGAATTTTAAATGTAGAAAGTTGAGAGGCACATTTAAGAGGGATTTCCATACTTGCAATTGAACAAAAGCTTTAATGAGCTCAAAACCTCAATCCTTTCTTTTCAGGAAGTAATCCACTCCATGAACATCAACCCAAAGATTTCATTTCCATCAGAAATTGATTTCATTGTGATCAGCACTTTGATTCGAGAGTTGTGCCGTGTGGCTTTTTCAATGCAGACACTTGTACCTCCTCTTGATATTGCCTTTGGGATTGATGGAGAACTTTTCAGTGAGACCAAGTAAGAACTTATTTTCAGTTAGATTTGTACTATTAAAAAAAAATCCATCAGGTTGTATAGTCTCTTCTTTCCTCATAAATAGAAAGGTTTAAGACTGATGTTGAACATTAGGTTTGGGGCAGATATTCCTGGTCTGTAGTGAATTTCGTATGTCTTTAAGGTTTGTGATGGTGTAAAAATGTCAGGATGTGGACCATTGTTAACAGATTCCTTTAATGACTAACAAAGCAATTTCCTGGAAAACTTCAGTCTCTGGCTCATATTTAATTTATCATCTAAGAGGAAAATTATCAGCTCTCCTTTCTCTGTTCAGTCTCTGTCTGCCTCCAGTGTTAAAAAAATGTGTGCATCTTTGTTCCTCCTTTCTAGCCCATTTTGTCAAAGTCATGTTAACTGAGATCTGACAGTTGATGTCTGATATCAAGATCTTCAACATATGTGCTGTGACTGCTGTACAACATATGGATCTTAATTTATCTCTTCTGGTTTAGAGCTGACCAAAAAGAAAAATGCCATTTAAAAATAGGATTTTTAAAAAATCCTCTCTATAGGGTCAGGGCTGGCTGCTTTTTTAGCTGGCAGAGAACCGTAGGGTACTTCCATACCTTCAAGAAAACTAAAGGGATTGATTGCTCAAAAAAAAAATCGCTTTCAAAAGCAAGAAAAGCCATACCAGTAAGGAAGTTTATAATACTAATGCTAATGATGACGATGATGAAGATGGATCCCAAGGAAGAGCTTAAGAAGACAAGAACTGAAATAGAGAAGATAAAAGTAGGCCATCAGCAGGAGTGCAAAGTCATGTGACTACTTAATGGTGCTGTCCAAATACTATTTGATACCCAGAGCTACTGGCTGAATTAAGAAGGCAGTAATGCTACGGTATAGTCTTGGGATGCTTTCTTCACCTATTTGGTGTGTGGGCTTTAAAAACCAGGTCTAATGAGTTCATATGTGCTGCTGCAGGAGACATATGCACACATCAATCCATCTGTTTAGGTAAATATGTGGCATAAGTATGTTTACACAAACATTTAGCAAAATTTGTAGGAATTAAAATAGCTCTGTTAGTTATGTCTGATAGGATTCTTTAAAAGGGCTGGCCAAACATTTCATATCCTATACCCTTCTCCATACAGAGCTTCATGCCTCTCTTTACAACATTGTTTTATTTAATTTGCTATTGTATACTCATTACTAATGTATAGAGGCATTCATATTTTTTATTTCAGTTATTTGGTATTGAGTTTGAATCCACAAAACTAAATATGTATCATTAGTCAATATGGCAAACTGAGGGAGGTAATATATGTCATGTAAACACAGGCCTTCAAAATTATTTTTCTTATCTAAAAAGTCACTGTTTTGTTATTAATGTTTGAGCATCTTGCTAATGAAATTGTCTCTTATGTCTTGTAAGGTACCATGATGTAACTTTATAGTCGAGATAAAATATTTCTGTAATATCCTTTAGGGGGGTCTTGTTCTAGCAAGTTATTTCAGCAAGTTAGAATGACTATGCCTTCCAAAATGCTCAGGAGATTGAATGTCAGTGGATGCAAGGACTCTGGCTTGTGTGGGGTTTAGGCAAGACTATGTTCTAGTGGCCTATGCTATGTCTGGTTTACAAATGCTTTATTTATTTTTTTTTTACAGGTTAACTTTATACTGTTATGATGTGGGTATGTTGTCAAGAAAGATGTTTGGACTGTAGCTGGAATTCTGCTTTTTATCAGCATTGATGACTTGAAGCATCATATTTGTCTTTTGGCACTTACATGCAGACATTTTTTGTACTCTGTGTTTCAACAGGTACCATCGTAGTTTTGACTCCGATTTCACAGCTGTCTTGGTGGCCTATCATGTATGGCCTGCACTGATGGAAAACGATATTGTTATTGTGAAGGGAGAAGCAGTCACTAAGAGAGGAGCTCTGGTATGTGCTTCTGTTAAGGAACATGCTAAGGGAAATAATTGGATTTAAACACTGCCCTAAAATTAAAAAAATATAGAGGGAACAATCAAGAATTTGGCTGGGGTTATAGATATCAAATATCAGTTAGGTTTTAGTGCTTTATCCTATATTTAGAATGAATAGTTCCATTTGCCTTAATGAATTCATTGTGCAGATATATGATTGTTGGCAGAGCCTGTTCTAAGGAGAAAGTTTGTGTTTACTCTCTGTCCCCGGGCCTTGTCTGCAGCAAGGCAAGTCTGCTTCCTGAGTCTGTCTTTGTTAAATGCCCACTTTCAAAAGGTTTGTGCAACTATTCTCTTGTAGTGGTCTTGCAGAAGTAGAAGTAGAAGCAGAAACACAAACAGAACCCGAAGCTGCAGCCGAAGCCGTAGCACCAGTCCTCTTCTAGCTCATCATGTAAGTTCCGGGTGAATGCTTGTAGTACAAACAGCATCAAGTATTTTAAACTCAGAATGTAGGCAACCTTTTAAAAATGCTGATGTGTTATGTGTACATTATAACATTGAGAATAAATAAATGCCTTTGGTGGATCTGGGAGGAGGCGAAGCTGAACTGGCAGCATATTATACAGCACGTAGTCCCCGCCTCCTGGAACTAACAATCTAAATTTATACTCTAATGCCTCTAAGGAGCAGAAAATCAGTGTAGGGCAGGAGGGGAAGAGCTGAGGTGGTACTGGTACTAATAAGATATGTGAAACCTTACCAGAGTTCTGCATGCATAATATATAGTTACATTATTTTTTTAATTATTTCTGTAAAAATCATGCATATTTTTCTAATTCTTAACCCATCTTATTAAATTGACATAAGTGTCGTCAGCTCAAAATGTGAGTGTTGAAAATGTGAGAGCTTTTGGGTAAGACTCTCCTTTGTGTGTGTGTAGGGTATGAAAGAAAAACTAGAAAGTTGTTGAATTTGTCTTTGTAGCAGAGGAGCTGCACTGATAGACGTGCAAATTTACTGAATGTTAATGAGTTCACAGGTACCTTTGTTGGGTACAGTTCTTGAGCACACCTGAGTTTCCTTTTCTGTATGTCTTGCAGTTCTCTCGAAGCCACAGTCCTTCACCACTGAGGAATAGATGCCTGAGTAAGTGGGCATAGTAGTTCATAATGACTCATTATTTTCACATTAAGCCCTTGAATGACTGAGTAAGAAGACAACACGCTGAAGGTCTTTGAGTCTAAAATGCTAGTCCAAATACTTTTAAATTTGGTAGCCCCTTTTTTCCTCTGTGTGTGTAAAAAGACTGCAATTTCTGACCTGAAGGAGAGCTGTTTTTCACTCTATGCAGACCTCTGGTATGAGTTCTCTCTTGTGGTTGCATTTATTGTGGCCAGTTCTATAGTAAGTAAAACTTGTTCTCTTCCCTACACAACAGACAGTTAGCTGTATACCTGCTGGCTCTGTGCCTTTCAAAATCCAGAGAGATATCTATGAGGTAATGGTGAAGTGAGGGATGTCAAACAGTATTGAATGTATGCCCATCTAGAAGCCAAGACAACTTAGAGGTTTAATGAAAACTAGTCATACTGAAATGTGTCTTTTTCTTCAATAGGGTGTTAACTGAATGTGTTCCTGTGATGCAGTACATCCAGATCCAACAACTTCACTGGTGCCTTCTCTCTTCAAGAATACCTCAAACCTCACAATAATGTGAACAGCAATTACCACTCCAAATGGAGTTTGTGTTCAGTGTGTTTTTTAGACTTATAGGAAGCTTATTTATAATTTTATAAACTATTTCAACCCTTCTGATTAAAAAAAAAAGTGCATGCAGTACAAGATCATACAGATTTGGCAAAATTTGCAGAGCACTGAAGAGCCCATGCTGTCGTCATTCAGATGGAGATAGAATTATTGCATCTAGAATATTTTTTAACTCAGATAGCAGATGATACAGTTTATCTTGATAGGATGTTTAATATAACCTAAGTCATTGATCTTAAAGGTTTTTTCCAGCCTAGTTGATTATATGACTCTATGAATGTTGCAGAGTGTTGAGGTTTGAAAACAATTCCCTTAATTGGTGCTTATTTACAGTTGTAGAAGATAACAATAATCTGAGGATGTGCCAGTCTCACACAGCATCGTTTTAAATATGTCCTTGCAGGAAACTGAATTTTCTAACTGCAACGTGGAAGTTGCACAGAGCAGTACTCTAGCAATCCCCTGGGCTTTATTGACACTTCCTTATGAAAGCATGGGAGTGTGCTTTTGGAAAGCCTGGTTAAATACGTTGTTTCTTAGAAATGGATATCATACAAATTCATAGTTTGGAATTTGAAGTTTTTTGAAAATGTGCCACTGATTATTTGTAAGCTTGAAATATTTGCTTGGTTTGGTCTATTTGGTATAAACCTTAATGGACTTTCATACCAGAGATGGATTAGTAATCCTTGTGAACACAGTGAAAAAAAATCCTATTCAGTTATCTCATACTGTGGGTGTTTATTACAAGTGTGAAAATGAGACCTGTGTAGATTTTACTGTGGCACTTTAAATAGTTGCTGTTTTCTTTTTCTTCCATTGTAAATGTTTATTTTAATATCAGCATTTTTGTTTTCAAGAGAACTGATACTGTTTTTCTCTCAGAACTTCATCTGTAGGGCCAACTTTAAATACAAGCCACAAAAGTGACTCCCTGAGGCCTTATGCTTTTACATAGAAACATAGGTTTTGTCATAACTGAGCTGATGTGTAATTCACCAACTCCACTGTCTCATTCCAGTTAATAACTGATGCTTCAAAGGTATGTGGAGCTTTCCCCAAATTCATCTCTGCAATTTTGGAATATGAACAATCAGAAGGAGGACTATTTAGTCCTTGAGATAAAGTTACAGGAGCAGATTTTTGTGATCCTTTCCAGGGATCTTATGCAGGTTTACACATCCATGCTCTTTCTCTCTATTTTTTGTGTGGCTTAAGACTTCAGCACAAGGCTTTTTGCACAGGATCATATTTCAGGCAGACTTTAACATTGGTCCCTATGAGCCGTGGGTCAGCTGTGACTCCAGCTCTACGGATGTATTTTTGTTGGAATTAAGCCCATTAGGAACTGATGAGAGAAAAATTAGGACGAAATTCTTTACTGTGATGGTGGTGAGGCACTGGAACAGTTTGCCCCAAGAAGTTGTGGATGTCCCATCCTTGGAAGTGTTCAAGGCCAGGCTGGATGAGGCTTTGAGTAACCTGGTCTAGTGGGAAGTGCCCCTGCCCATGGCAGGGAGGTTGGAATTGGATGATCTTTAAGGTCTAAGGATCTTCCAACCCAAACCATTCTGTGATTCTGTGCACATGAGGTCCTGTACATACAGATTCATTCACAGAGCTGCTGCTTTCAGAAAGTGGACACATGCTCCTTATGGTATACTTTCTTGTTATCTAAAAGTCACAAGTGAAAATGAAAAGCAATATGTTTCCTCTATGAGAGCCTGATTGCTGGTCACTACTATGGATCTGAGCTTTGAAGTAAATCTGCATATTTCTGCACTGATCTCATGGCTAAAACCACCATATTCTGGAAAAACTGAGCACCTGCAACTTGCGTGGCAACAGAAGAAAATTTATATCCTGAGTATGATTTTGAATAGAAAAATGAAGAATTTCTCAAAATTTATAATTGCCAAGGGCTAAGTAGGTGTAGGGTTTTTAAAAATTAGGTTTTGTACGTTTGTCTTCTGCATATAGTTACAAAGACATGCCTGTGTAATGATTTTGAGTACGAGACAGTTTCCATACCAACTATAAGAAAACTAAGACTACATCAAGGAAGTATGTTTTTCTTGACGAGCATGAGAGGCAGGGTAGTTCCAGACTTGTTCACAGCTGTGATGCCACTAGAAACTAGTATTCCTAAAGATTTAAAAATGCCGTAAGAGATGAATTCTCAGTGCTTGGAAGACCCAATTAATCTTATTCCCCCACTGGTACCTGGAGAACGAGTTAGTTCATGCTTCAGAGCAGAGCAAATCATTTTCAGTAAAATAGGAAGTCACTCCAGAACACGGTAACACTTAATTGGGTGAACAGACCTTACCATACTCTGTACTCTGCAGCCCATAGTCTTTTTTATAGGCATATACTGGTTTGTACTGGTTGCCTGTGTGGCTTATTTAAAGCTAATTAAATCTATAGGTCAGATAGAAGATTGCTTTTGGTGTCAAGTTAGATGCTAACAGCTCCTGTGCTTCTTTTTATCCACGTGACAACAGTGCAGAGCATTTATAGCAACAAAGATTATATGGAATTAAGCAGCAAATGCAAAATAACTTATAAAAGGGGCTTCTGTAATTGCTTGAAAGAGCCTATAAAAGAATGGATCATGAATGTGAAATTGATGATTGATATTTTACTGAGAGTTTTTAAAACCTGAAGAATTTTTTTCTTTCTTTCTGTTTTTTGGTTTGATTCCCCCCCCCCCCATATCAAAATCTGGATAATACCACATTGTAAATACAACAAAGCAGAAACAGCAAGGGTAGATTCTAATAAGTGACAAATGAAACAGGCAGCAAAAGCCTATTGCAGGATAGTTTTTGATCATGATCATGCTGTTCTAAGTGTTAATTTCAGGAAGAAGAAGGCTAGATTTTGAGCTAATATAAACTCTTTGCAAATGGGCTGATGGAAGTGAGACTGTTGCACTTTGTAAAAAAACGCCACTTTTGGGATGGGTGTTCATGTAGAACAGCACATTTTTGTGGGGGATTTTGAGATTGCTGGAGGATTTCTCCTGCGTGTAAGCTCTTTGAAGGCTGATTATGTCTGTCTTGATTCAAAGGCTGTCTGGAGTCAGTCAATATGTGTGGATGTTGTATCACCTATTGCTGGAGAAAATACAATGTCATCAAAATGTCTTCAGTCATCTTCAGTCTTTGCAGCTCAGTAACAGACCCATGCAGAGCTGGCAGAGACTGAGGGTAAACAGCTCAGCTACTTTTGCTACTGCACAATGAAGACTGAAATTTGAAAATCAATTTAGATAGATTCTTCCAGTATCGTGATAAGAGAAAGAAAGTTGGGAGCAGGAGGTTGGTGAAGTCCTCCAATCTAATCTTGCTAGCAGTTACCTTTGGTGCTGATTCAGTCTTGTAGGAAGCTCTGGAGATTAGTGGTAAATTAAACCAAAAATACTCTAAAGAAAGTAAATGTGAAGGCCAAAAAATCACAATGTTCCCTGGAAAACACTTGTGTATCTTCCAGGATTTGAGCCTTTAACTTTGCCTTTATATTGTATGTGTGTACTGCAAAACATCGTCATCCTGTAGAAGTGCCACCAGAATTAAATACTGCCTTTCAGCTTTATGAAACCTTTGTCAGCTGTTTCTGATTGTTAACTGCACAATGATTTTGTTACTGTAGTATTAAATGCGCTAGCTTTATGTTAAATAAAAATGTCTTCATTATGGCTTGCAGCTACGTTAACATGTTCAGAATTAATGTTTCAAGTTTCAAGAATATTGTATTCCTTTTAGTCAAGCAGCACACTAAACAAGTGTACTAAAGGTATGTATGTTTCATTTTATGTGGGTTTTTGATAGTTTAAAACAGCGCATGTAAGCAAATCTGTCATGGGCTTTTGCTGGTATACAGGTGTATTTACATGAAAGCTGTACCTTCTTTTAGACAGAGTACAGAGTACTTGGTATTATTTTACTGGTAGCAGATAGAGGCATGAACACAAATGAAGTGGGTGGTGTGTTTATACTCTCTTGTGCCTTTCAGAAAGCAACATTTCTGCCTTGCAAAACCAGTTCTCAAAGTAATGTTACCATCTTGAAAGAAAAATGTCAGCCTGGAGGCGCTGTGTACAACTGCTGGTATTGCTTCCTGTGATATTGTTTTTTCCGAAAGGACTTTGGCCTGCAAAGTTCTTTGTTTTAAAACAAAAAAATGATTAAATATACCATTTTAGGCTAATACCTTCTTTTCACAGTAACTGGCTTTTAGCTTTCAACATTAAAGGAATATAATCTATCACAAGCAGATATAGCACTTTTGTAATCTGCATTCAGGATCTTCAGTGAAAACCTTTTTCTGTTGACGATACACGCACCCCCAAAACAGCATGCACAAGACAAATGCTATCTGGAAGCATCATCTTCTATTCACCGAAACCATTTTGTACTGTGAGCTTTCATACAGTTTTAACTTTATATGACTGACTGGTTTTGGTTAATACCAGATAAAGAGTTTAAAAAGTGACGGATATTTTTAAAGCTCTGACTGTTTTCTGGTGAAGTTATATTTGGTACCTGAGAATCAGGAACTTTGTTAATGGAAAAATAAGGCAAAATGTCGCAGTTTAGAGAAGTCATGCAAAGTTTGTTTTATAAAATGACTCTACTAATTCTTTTGAAATATAAGAATAAGCAGTTATGTTAAATAGTTCACAGCAAAGATTTATCAGAATCTTGTGACACACAAGAAAAATTCAGAAAATATGAAGGGCTATTTTATCAATTTTTTTCTGTTTCTTAGGGCCAAGCTTTATTACTGCTTTCAGGGTACCTTGTTCATAGTATAATACTGCATTTAGTACGTGTCATCCTTTTCACAAGCCTTTGTTGTGTGTGCTTTATTGTTTTATGTGTCAATCAGAAATTGAACGTATTATTCCTTAAAAGCACTTTACATGCCACAAGTGTGCAAGTAATTGCTATTCAGGTTGAGGTGAGTTGCTTACATGAAGGCATGCAAAGTATTGAGTGCTTCAGTGTGAAGACCTCCTCAAGGCATGTTGTTGCTGCCTTCAGCTTTATCCTGAATATCATACCTTTGCTCAGAAAACTAAAACCAGACACAGTTACAGCTGTGCCAGTCCTTTAATAGAGAAATACAGAGAAATAGTGAAATTAGTATTTTCACTTCCAGTCATAGGATGGTGTATTGCTCAACCTGATGAACCTGTGGTTTCAATGAAGTACGGTCTTCAAATTCTTCAGTTGTTAAATCAATGAAATGCATATGAAATTTTGAATTTAACCATTTTCAGTTGATTAACACCAGTTAGTACCATATGTTTTTCTCACCCAGACTGGAATTTTGGGAATGACTAACTGCAATCTAAATAACGTGTCCATTTCAATTAGCCTGATTAAACAATGTGTTTTACACTAGTACCTCAAAACTGTTACTGTAAATTGGTTATTTTGTTTGAGAATTAATAAAATACCACATGTAAGCTCTTTGTATGTTAGACTAATGGCACCTGGTCTGTTCTAAATTTAGTTTAAACCAAATTGAACCAGGTCTCAATTGCTGTTCCTGCAAATGGACATATGAAGACAAACCTCAATGTGACATCTGTTCTCTGCAAGCTTGTGGTCTCATTTGTTAATACTGTTGTAATATGCTACCACAATTTATTGAGAGTTGGGATAGATTGTCTGTCTCAGGAATTTTAAGCTTAGGAGTGTGTCTATTTTGCACTACATGTGTAGCTGTCCAGGGAAAGGGTCTAGAGCCTCATATAGGAGGACAAAATACATAGGTGTGACAGTTTCTTCTCATAATACTAGGATTATATAAATATAAATACCAAGTTTATAATATTGGTGAGAGTGTACAAATGATAAATGAAATAACATTTCCCATTTTTCCTGGTGCTTGGCTTCATTAGTATGCTGAACCAACAGCATCATGGAAGTACCAGCCTGAGATTCATACTTGAGTGTGTCTTGAACCACTGCATGCATGCTGCAAAAGAAAACTTGCTGTGAACACTGCATCCTGTTTAATTCTATTTCTGATTAATAGCTATCTGATAGCTTCAGAAGTCACCACCTTTGTCAGGGATCCAGAAAGGCAAAATGGAGTAGTTCCCAAGTGTTTGGATTTACCTTTATTTGCTCACAAAGAAGTAGGCTGGCCACAGCCCAGATAGGATTACAGCCAACTGTCATTTTGACGGGATAGCCCTCCCAGCCTCTGAGGAGTCAGGGCAGAGCAGCATGGTGGCATGGGGAAAAGCCTTGCAGAACAGGCTTGAGTCTGAAGCAGGCAACTGGCTTTCTCTCTAATTCCTACTGTGTGTAAATGGAAGTCAATTTGGGCTACTCTGTTCCCTTCCTCACCCAGCAGCCATGCACACAGCTTGCTGGAAAAAGCACACTATTTCTACTGATTGTTGAAGAAACAGATGAACCCTCTGCAAGGTGGATGGCATTTTAAACATAAACAGGTTTCTATTGTTCTCTGGTGTGTGAAGTGCTGTTTGTGTTTTGGTTTTGCAGAGATGGAAGGAAAAAGCCATTAAAAAGGTAAAGAGGCACAAATCAGACAAAATGAACTGAAAATATCAATAGGAGAAGCCTGGTTGAGATGTGACTGGCAATTGTGTGTGTTTGTGTAGCACGTGTGGCAGACCCAAAGACTCATGGCATGTGCTTGCCTAGTGAGGCTGGTTGTGCTGGACGATGTAGAGTAACACTGCCCTGCCTTCTACCCATAGGACTCCCCGGGCTGGATCCAAACAGGGTGCTGAGGCCACGGTTTGTAGGAGAGCGCCTTGGAGCAGAGCAAAAACCTTATGAAACCTTACCACAGTGCACGAAAAGGCTAGTGGACAAGTTTAAGTGCTAACCTGAAGGAGCCAACTTAAAAAAAGAGCCAAAAAAGCCCTTCAAAACCTTTACATCTTTATTTTTTAAGGAGCTGTTTGTATGAGGAAAGGCTCCAAATTGCTCTGCCCACCATAAAGCACGAGGCAAGAGCATTTCCCACGAGATGGCACTATTGCCTTATGCACAGGAAAAGGCAGGTTTTGGCTTCATCTGCAGTTTTAAAAGCTGATAGCCAAAGTGAGGCTTGCAAGTAAGTGTATAAATGTTACAGATCCGAGCAGTATCAACAGATGTCAAATGGAGAGTAAGGTTGCTGCTTGATAAGAATATGACAAATCCTGACATAGGGGTGATGAAATGAGCATCACTATCAATCCATTATTGGGAAAATGGGTTGGATTTAGGCTTTTTCAGGGTCAATTTTTCAGAATTAATGTGGCTCTCTAAAGTGAATGGCACTTAGGTGGTCATGTTCTGACTGAACTTCTCAAAGAACTTTTGCTACCAAAAAAAACACCCCAAAACATAACCCCCAAAGTGAAGATGACATTGAAAATGAGCTACTTTTACCATTTTCTTATTTTTCATTATTTGTAGTTCTTACTTACTTCAAGAAAATATCAGCTTGCAAAGTTTTTATATTGTAAGTGATCACTCGGTTGTGATGGCTGCCTAGCCACTTGCTCCACTGGTCCCTTTGTCTATGTCTGAAAGAGGTGTGTTCCTAATAAATTCTGCAGTCTTGAATCACAAGCATACTCCCTCCCTTTAGCTGCACCTTCTGTTGATTTTCACATCAAACACAGGGTAAATTGCATGTCCTGAACCATCAGGGTAGAGCTGGAAGGAGCCCTGCTGTCACAACTCCACTGGATAATCATGTTGTTAATCTTATTAATTGCTGTTTTAAAAACAAGTTTGTTTTGCACCAAACTCTATCTCTTATTGCAGCATTGTTCCAGAATCTTGCTCCTCTGAAGCTTGGAAATTTTCTTCTGATTCCCAAATTTATGAACTTCCAGGCTGTATCCCTTTGTTCTTCTGCCAGTATTCTTTATCTTCAGAAGTCCTTGTTCCCTCCTTTGGTATCTACCCTACTGATGAGAGCAATCATTTCTTCTCATTTTTTGTATCTTGAGGTCAAAAAAGACAGATCTTTCCATCTTCTCTGAAGAGAGAGGCTCTTCATTCCTCTGATTATCGTGTTTGGGTGGCTCTGTGTATATTTCTGTTTCAATCCATCTTTCTCGAGCACAGATGACTAGAAATGGTGCACATACATGCTCAGAATAAGGCCCTACAAGAGCTTTGTATCACACATTTATCAGTTTCACTGTGCCATTGTAACATCTCTGTGGGAAGTGTCTTTATAGCTGTGATCAATTAATAGGCTGTATTATCCTCTGTTGTTTCAAACTGATGATTCTTTTTTCCCCTAGAACGTCAATTCATCCACACACTTTTTTGTGGGCTCTTCATTTTCTATCTCTAAATGCCTTCCATATGGGTGGCACAGTTATTTTAGAAACCCTGAGCTTTGAACAACCGTTTGCATGCATATGGTGACAGTGGTGTCTGTGGGTGCTATAATGTATCATGGTGTATTTCTCTGTTACTAAAAACTACTAGCAAGTGATGCCTTGCATTAAGTTGCCTTAGCAGAGCCTAATGACCAACATTACAGAGTTTTAGTAGCAATAAAAGAAACTGCCTAGAGCTTGATGTTGCAATGGTAGATATCTTATTTAGCTCTATTTATATTCACTTCAGTAAGAGAAGAAACAAATGTCATTATAAATTTATTGAAATCTTGAGTACCAGTTGGTGGATGGAAGGCCTCTGTCAGTATTAACAAAGTGAAATACTAGGAACTCCTCTTAAAAGTAATTATGTACACATAGTTTGTGTACCTAATGGTTTGCAGCAAGAGCTTAAAATAAAATTGAATATTTTATAGGTAATCTAATTCCTGACCCTTTGGTCAATTACATGGCTCTCATTCTTGTGAAACACTTTTTTTCTCAGTTGTCCATCTGTTAAATTTGCCAAAGGCCCTCATAGCCATATTGATACTACGTGTATGTCACTTGTCATGGACAAAATACCCCTGCGAAAGTATTCTCTGTGATGCGTCTCGATTTGTGCTGTTTCTCTGTAAGTTATGGGCCATCCAGAACTTCAAGGTCTCTTCCCTTGGTCAGATGGGACTTTCCCCAGGCTAGGGATGATCTGGTGCCATCACTTCGTGTCTGAACTATGCCACCAGTAGCAGCCAAGCAGAGAACATACATGGGGTTGTCTGTTGCTGAAATATCCTGTTAATGTGATTGTCTCTGTGCACCCACAGGATGTGGCTATTGTTCCTGTGGCTTTTCCTCCACATACTGTACAGCTCCTTGCTTCTTGCAGACTATAATCTTTTGGTTAGGACAGTTCCTTACCTCTGTTTTTGCATCAGGGCTGGATTTTCCAGGCAATGTGTCTATACAGCCGATGCAGACTTATGGTTATCACTGCTTGGTGCAATGTGCTCCTCTGGTCCCATGAGACAGCTGTGAACCCATTCACCTTCCAGTTGCACAGCATCCATTGCTATCTGTGCCTGAGTACTGTGCAGTTCAAACAGCTCCATCATCTAGATAAATAAAAACAACCCAGGCAGCTGAATGAGTGTTTACATGCACAGATTCCTATGGGCAATAAAAGCAGGCAGGGAAGACTAGAGGGACTGTGATCAAAAGGCAGATTGCTTCTACATAGAGCACTGCCCTAAGTCACCCCTGAAGCATAAGTAGGCCTTCAAGTGTTCCTTGCAGGTAATTGACACTTTTCCTGCATTTTCGAACAGACTTAAAGGTAGTTCCTCATTATCTCCCTGAAGGATGGAGTGCATGAAGGGAGCAAAGCTGCTTGGGAGAATCAGCTGAGCCAAGGACAGGAGGTTTTGCACAAGGCAAGCTCTTCTCTGCAGCTGTGGTCGAGGACACTTCTCAGAACTTGAATAGATGGGCTCTTCTAATTTTTTTTGTTGTAACTTGGCCTTGTGATAATATCAGATAAACGAGGACTTCAGCGAACGGTGAAAGTTGCCTGAGAGAAATTGCTTTTGGCAACAGCTCCTTCTAATTAAAATGAAAGTCTGAAAGGCCTCAGTCTTTGGGAACAATTAATAAAATGCCAGCAGTAGATAAGATACACATAAATCTTTGTGCCTATTAACTGCTTCCTACAATTAGAACGTGTGTGTTCAGCCAAATGCAGCCTGACCCTAGTATGGTAGGAAGGAGAGATTCTGATTAAAATGAGGGCAGCAGCTGCTGCTTGCCCTACTGAGCAGGCCAGTGCTTTCCCACTTTCCTAATAGCAACAATAAGAATAATTAATAGAAAGTTTCGATACTGAGAGGTTCCCAGTGTGTCCCCAGGACCCTGCAGTAAGCATCAGGGGGCTTTCTGCTGGTTGCTTAGATGCAGCATCTGCAACATCTCTGTGAGCATTTGAGTGGATGGGCAGACAGAAACACAGAGAAAGGAAAGAGAAATTCTTTCTGTCTGGCATCCAAGGTACCAGTTTTCCTGCTGGGGGCTTAAATGCTGATCAGGAGCAGTCAAAGACTCAGGCGTACAAGACTTTCAAGTTGGTATCAGACCTACTTATTGCCCAGCCTATGAAATAATTAGCAGTCCTGATGACAAAATCCTGATGAAGCCTGTTCTTTCTGCCCCCTGAAGTGGCAGCCTCAAGGCCAGGATGCTCATGTGCTGGCAGCATGGACATAGGACACACTTAACCCCAGAAGGCTGCGGACAGGCAGCTACTAGAGGTCCTGGGGGAGGCTCTGAACCCTGGGTCCAAGGACCTCCAAGGCTATGCCTGTCATCCCTCCCAGCTTGGGAGGCCAAAAGCATGTTGAGAAAGCATAGAGCAGGAGCAGCAGACAAGATACATGTGCACATGTGTGCAGGGGGCAGGTGAAATAACACCCAGCTGGAGGCCTTGGGAGGTGCTGCTGGATTTATGGCAGCCCAGCAGTAGGAGATGTGAGCCCAAAACCTGAGAGAAGGGGCTGTGAGGGGAGGTGAGCAGGCAGGCACCTCAAGGAAGGCTCTGGAAGACGGTTGTGGATTGATACATGGGGAGAGGACACACTGGAGCCTCTGGGACCCAGATGAAGCAGAGGCAGACAAAGAAGGGAAGTTCTGAGCCTATTATCTTCATACGGGGAATGTGTGAGCCAGGGGTGTGGGGGAGCTGAGAGTGCACATGTGTGTGCATGAGAGTGAGATGGGCAGGGGTCAGCCTGCTCATCTCAAACAGTAGAGGCAGGGGATTCAGGTGATGTCTCCTATGTAAACCAACTGGGAGTAACATTTCAGACAACACAGCTCTCTGAGTTGAACATGGCAGTTCAATGTCATCATCCCGGCTGGCTGCAGACCTCATCACCTAACAGTTAAGTGCATGGTACAAAGCTAAATGGGCTGGTTGGTGTATCCATCCCGAGCATGGCAAGATGCTACTGCATGTAAGGGCATCAGTTTGTGGGACAGGAACCATGTGCTGTGGGTGGCAGCCCCAAGTGTTGACCTGAGCTAGCCCTGAAGATGCCCAGGTGCTACAAGCCATCTTGCCTTGCCATCCAGGTTGCAGCCCAGACAGATTGCTTCAACTGAGGCTGAGAGGCATAGAAAACCTGCTGTTTAGCAAGCCATGTATAGGAAAATATTCCCAGAACTTGCTTTAGTCACTACTACAACCCAATGGTTTCAAAAATGACTGCAGAGTAGCTGCACTGCTCCTTCACTGCTGGGCTTTGATTCAAGGGTGGGATTTAATCTGGCTATACTATAGCACAGGGTGCCTGCATAAACCTGTTTTTCCTTTGCTTTGTGTGCAGGAATGAGGGTCTGGGCCCAAGGCTGCTCTCTGACGAGGCTCATTCCCAGAATAACTCCTCTCCAGCCTCCTCTGCCCCCCAGGAAAAAAAAATTCTCAATCAAATATATAAACACTGGCAGCTTTCAGGTTTGTGTTTCTTTCTGAGCCTAATTTAAATGAACAGCAGACATTTTATGGGCTTTTCCAAGTGAATCTACAGGGGCTTATTTGCTCGAGTCTGACTTTCTGACAGCTCTCTACAAGCCTAATCAGAACCAGACTTACTCTCATATGAAGCAGAGTGATATATATTCATGCAGCTACAAAGAACCAGGCTAAATGTAGTAAGTCATAAACCACTACTACGGCAGCAATCATTTAATCATGTACATTTGCCATGCTTGGATTTTGGAACAAGGGGTACATTTGTTTTGTTCCCATTGTATGAGTAAAGTTGTAGTGGCGAGGAGCCAAATAAACATGTCTTGCATCTAGAAAATACTCCACATGTGTTACTTAGAGTTTGTAGCTGCAACATGGAGGATGCCTCTTCGGTCTTCTACCCGCAGATGGGAACGGTGAGTCTATGTCTCTCAAGGTGAGGTGCACCCAGGTCTCTTTGTTGAAGCTGCTACGGGGAGGTGCTTCCTTTGAGCTGGACAAGACAAACTCTAGGACCAAGCTGGATTTAAAGCAGATTTGTTTTTATCATCTTTGCAGCTTGTCACTCTTCAATGCGGACCATATTTCTGAAATGTTCCCAAGACTTTCTTTATTTAGAAAAATTTTGGATGGCATGGATAGGGCAGGGAATACTGCGGAAACATTAAATACTTAAAATGTGTTGACAGAGAATTAAACACTGACCTCTAAAAGAAGACTTATTTTCTATTTCTAATTATCCCACAGTGTTCCCATCACATAACATCACCTCTCTCTGTACAAGGATGTGTTCATGTTCAGTTCCTGACATCTGGAAGAAATTTCTCCTTATCTGGCATGTGTGTTTTCGAGTGAAATGTGAAAAGAAGTGCTGAATTGATAAAGCAGGGATGTACCTTTGGGCTGGGCTAGATGGTGAGGTGCTGAAAAGGAGAAGGCATTCTGCCTGAAACAAGGAGGAAGGGCAAGGAAGTCTGCAGGACTGGGCCAAGCTGGAAGAATGGGAAAATCCTGTGCCTGTCTGGGAGGCATCGGGCAGTGTGGCCTTTGTCCATCTTCTAACGAAGATGTTAAGATTGTCTGAAATTGAAGAGACTTCGGGCAGCTTTGGATTGTGAGTGTCTCTGTTTAATTTGGATTTCAGTGTTCCCAGTTTCTCTGTTGCGTGACTAAAAATCTTAGCTGTTAGAAAACAGCTAGCACCGGCTGCAGCATGTGTAGCATGGTCCATCTGGTTTCCTTAAACTTTTTGTGTTGCAATAAAAATCAGCTATTCCATACTGAGGCCACACTTTAGCACTTGCCATATTGTCTTAATGATTTTAGGTTTGATGATGACTGCTTTTGCCTAAAACCCCCATTCTATTCTCAGCTACCTGTAGCAATTTGTCTAGAGAATAGATTTCAGCTCATGGGCTGAGATTCCTTCAACTTGCTCTTTTGCTTGTCCAAGGGTGACTACTGACACAGCTTTAAGGTTCCCTCTCTGCTGTCTCCCAGTGATTTGGAATGAAATGTCTGGTCCTAGGGAAAAGTTGCCTTGTCTGATTCTTTCAAATTCTGGCTCCAGCAGACCAGAATAGATCAAACTGGGCTGTTGAAATTTGATGGTGCTTGAGGTCCATCTGGCACAGGATGCAGGAGAACATCTGCTACAGACAGCAGTAACAGGATGTCATGGGTTCAGCGGTAGCAGTCATTTTTCTCCTTCTTGGTAGCTGGCACAGCGCTGCACCAGCTACCAAG
>JAOEHY010016687.1:0-12645 GCA_025447955.1 Psilopsiagon aurifrons | reverse complement strand
CCTTCTTGGTAGCTGGCACAGCGCTGCACCAGCTACCAAGAAGGAGAAAAATGACTGCTACCGCTGAACCCATGGCACAGGACCAAGATGCAGACTTGCACCATCTCCTACATAGTCATGTTTGATCACCACAGACCATTTTGGGTGGATGTAAAGCCAGCAACAGATTCATTTTGGTTTGTTGTTTGTTCTAGTGACTTGAACTGAGTGGAAGGTGACGAAGAATTTCACCTGTGTAGATTAGGTTGGGATTTCTTTTACTGGACACTCTTCCAGAGCATTCAAAACTGCAATTTCTATTCAGGGTGTGCTTCATTGAGATTGTTTTTGGGAAGGGACGATTCTTTTTGACTGAGCTTTTTACTTTGTCCAAAATCAGCACGCAGACAAATGTCATTAACTGCATGGGCCAGGTATTTTGTTTGAAGTCAGTATTTTTCACTGCTCTCTGTAGAGCATAATCCCTGAATGTTTGTTAAAATATGTTGTAGCCATTTGATACGTTTTCCAGGTTTGGTGTCTCTCAGCACAATGCGTTACAGTACAACTCACTTGCAGAAGACTCAGTGACTGTAGATAAAACATTATCTTGCTTTTAAAGTATGGAAGGGCATTTTTATTCCTGTTTTTATGAGCAGTATCCAGTTTTGGCTTAAGAAAACCCACACAGTATAAATCAAATCATTTTAGATGCTTAGACTTTTCATCATTTTCTAGAAGGTGGATGTGCTGACATTTTATGAAACCACCTTTAAAGTCTTTTTGAATGAACCATTTATACTGCACCTTTTTTTAGGCTTTCATTTTAGTCTTCCAGCCTGTCCAGTTTTACAGGTGTCATGGTGACTCTCAGAAACAGTAATTTCTGTTCCTTTTTGTTGCTGTTAGAAACAGACAAAGTAACAATAACAGCTGACTGAAAACCATCAGAATTAGGTAGGGCTTTTTTTACCTTTCTGTGTAGAAGATGAAATAATTTGAATTCTAATTTGAATTTCCAATGCATAAGCTTTTTAGGGGGTTTAATGGTAGCTGTTGCACTGGATTGGAATAAAATGCAAACTCTTGTCTAAGAAATGGTTATTACAATTGTAGTGCCCAGTTCTGCGTGAGTTTGGTCTACGTTTGAAAAGTCTCATCAGGGACTGATTTGCAGACTGGCCTCTGGTGCCTTCCTGTCACTTGAGAGGCCAGGTCAGTGCAGACAGCAGAAGACCTTACCAGAGCTGTATGCTGAATTTTGCATCACACAGGCTCATGGAATGCAAAAAGCCTTGCTTAACAAAAGGAAAGATATTTTCCATGAATGTTGGAAGACTGGCACTCAATATATTTAGGGGTTTGGTTGCTAAAAGTTGGCTAGGTAGGATAACCGTAAAAACATAGGTGCACAGGAAAATACTACACTTGCATGTGCACCTGGCTACACAGAGGATCCCACTGACTTGTGCCCTTCCTTTCTGGGAGAGGAAAGAAAAAGGCACATACTAGGTATTTTCCTACAGATAATCACTGAGTCCATTTCTAAATAGCCTTTCAATGAAAAGGAAATAATTTTGCCTATGTACTTGTGTTAACGATGAATATTCAAGTTCTGTGTACGCTTGAGGAAGTGACTTTTTTTGGAAATAGACTGCCTTGTCTAATGAGAGCATAGTGGAACTAACAACAATAATATTAAATCAGATTACACTGAAAAAAGTAGATTTGTGCCATTTGGAAAGGGCAGGTTCATTAGTAAAAAAGGGAGCCATAATAATTCACAAGATATAATTGATAAAACCATCAACCTCCTGGACTGGATTTAGCCATTCCCTTACCCAGCTGCTTCTCATGGGAAACACGGATCCTGCAGAAGACAGTGCAGACACACGAATGAAGTGTGAGTGAGCTTGCCCCTTGACAGCAATTGCAGTCATTTCTTTGTCTCATTTGAAAGCAATTTTGAGATCGTGTCTGAGTAGGTTTTTTCCTTGTGTAAATAGTCCTCTTCTTTCCCGTTGTACCAAACCTGAGCAGAATGCCAAAATCCAAAATCAGTTTTCTTGCAGATGATGCAGGCAGACTTTACCAATGCCTCTGATTATTTATGGCAATGTAAATACTGCTTGGGTGCTATGTGTGGCCCACAGCTTGGTGATGAGCTAATAGGCGAACTGTTTAAGTACGCCTTTCAGAAAGGGTTGGTTAGTAACAGTAAGCATGTTTTATTCTGGACACAGAACATCAAGGTATGCTGGTTTTGGATTCTTTATTTATGCATACCCCAGATGTACTCCTTGCTGCTTGGCAGTCACTGCATTCCTCAAATAACTCTATGAGTAATGATAATATTAGCAAAATTCTAGTTACTGGTGGTGCACAGCAGCTTTCAAGTATATGACAATTTCCTGCTTGAAAAGAAAGAGATTCAGGTATGTTTTTTCTTTAGTGTCTTACTAGGAGGATTGTGTTACTTACACATCTTTTAAAGGAGGAAAACAGAAGGTGATACACATACAGACTGCATTTTTGCTGCCTCTTACTAGTTGCCATTAGATAACAGCAAGGTGTAGGTTTCACTACTGCTATGCTGGGTTTTTTTAACCTGGATACCATGCCAAAGCTTTCTTTTTCCTTCTTTTTTTTTAAAGTAAGGTATATGTAGGGGAAAATGGAAGTTTTTTGCTGAGTTATTTCTTGCCAAGGTTTTCCAGCTGCAGGATATAATGAAGGCCAAACTTTTTTGGAACTTATTAGAACTGTCAGTATAATCTGGGGAATTGCGCGGTAATAAAGTCATGAATATATGCCATAGCCCCTGTGTGTAATGGATGTCTGTAGATACACATAGATGCATGTATCATGCCAGAGTGCTGGGTCATAGCTCCATATTTTTCTTCAAATGCAATTGCTTTTGGTTCTGTGTATGTGTACACATACACATACACACAGGAGAGGGAGTAAAAGAACTGTCTCCTCCCCCTATGTTGTCTAATTCTTTGAAGAAAGCATCTGCTCATGATGATATGGTCATTGAGAAGCAGGTGTTCCAAAGCTGGGTTTAATTGTAGCATAAATCAAAATTTCAACAGTTCCTTTATATTTTGATATGGCACTTTCAAAACACCATGTATTTTGAATTCAGGAAAGACAGAAATATAAACACTTTCATTTTATCTCATACTTTAGCCCCAGAAGTGCTTTTTTTAATGTGTTAATTCTTTTGTCAGGAGCCACTTTCATTGGCACAATCACAGTTCCATGTGGAAATGGAATCTGTGATTTGTGTCGTTTGTTCAGAGCTGTGGTTGTGCAGGCTCTCTCTGCCTTGGCTGGCATATGCAGTGCAGAAGTGCCCTTAACAGTAGTTCCAATTAGGATTTGTAAGAGGGTTTTTTTACCAGAAGTTACTAGGAGGAAGACATGGCTTTCACTCAAATAAAATATGTAATGACGCTCAGAGCCAAATCAGCTTTTATAAAAATGGTTTTAAAGGTCCTGCCTGCAGCAAAATGTGTCAGGAAATGTGTGTTTGAGTCAGAAAGTCCATTCTATGTTGTTTTGTCTGACTCCACAGGAGGGTAAAGAGGGGATACAAGGCTAAATATAAAGGGTTTGCAGGAGGAAGTTGTTTGCGTTACATCATCTTTCCTTTCCTGGTGGGAATCTTCCTGTGGGATTGTACAAACAGCAGGTTTCATGCTGTGAAAGGGAACAGGCCCCTGACTGTGTATGTCTGCCACTGAGCTGGGCTCGGAGCCGTGCCTGGCATCAGCCTGCTAAGTCTTGGCTCCCTGTCTTCGTTGGCTTGCCTGCTGTGTGCTTCGAGGGAAAACTGCCCACAGCTCGCCTGGTGCTGCAGTGACATGTGGGACAGGCAATGGACAGGCAGAGGACAGCTAAAGGACCAGCGTGTCCAGTGCTCCCAGGAGCTTGTGCTTCAACTCTACTCTGTGCAGCTCTACAGAGCTGAGATTAACTCAGAAAGACATTATCCTGTGTAATTCCCAACAGGCTTGGATGGGATACAGATAAGGAGTACCTCCTTCTGTGGGGCAGTCTGCCAGCCAAGGACATGCTCTGGCTCAAAGAGACCATGTAGTGCACAAGATCTTGGACTCCACTCTAAAGTGAAGTAGGGTCAAAGACTCACCTCTTTTTAACTTGAGGTTTGGGGCGGTCTTGGGTTTTGAGGTTTGACTTGGAAAGTAAACCCTGGCAAGACAGGCAGTTTAACTGTAAAGCTGCTAGAGTTTTCCAGTCATAAAGCTGTGTGGGACTCTGTTTCTGTGCTGTATAGCTGCACAGTGCACATGGTGAGATTCAGCTGGGTGAGTGAGATCCAAAGCAACATTTTGTCTCTTGTTATTTGTTGTAGACAGATGAAAGAAGCATCACTTATTTCCCCTCCCCCCACAACAATCCCTGATTAGCATTTCAAGCTGGGAGATAATTTGTCTATAGTTAAACAGAAGATATTTATAGACATTAGCTGGTTGTACAAAATACTACAGAAGTTTGTTTAGAAGTGATTGAAATCAGCTGTGACTGAACTGAAAAAACAGCCGCACAAGCTGCGTCTACAGCCCTCGGTCTGTCTGTTGTCTGTTAATGCAGCACTTTCTTCTTCCAGCAACATCACCAATTCAGGGCAGCAACATCAGTCTCCTGCCTTCCATTGGTGGGTATTAATAATTCAAGTATTAAAGTCATCACTGAAGCAGGGAAATTTCAGTGGGTTTTACTGAGAAACTGCTTCATCTCTTTTATTAAAATATATTTAAAATATTGCCATATTTGAGAAGCCAAGCACTCAAGCACCAGGAAAATTGGTGTAGCCCCCCTGCCAAAGTCCCCTTTTCTGGCAGTTTTAAACCTAGCCAGAAGCAAGTGATATGGGAGGCGATGAAGGGCCCTTCACTGGCAGAATCCTGTAGGTCGAAATCTGCTTCTGCAGCAAGCTGCAATTAGATAAATGATGGGGTTAGTGTGAAGCAGGCTGTTTTGCCCCCACCCAGCCCTCCTGCCTGCCCCCTACAAGCTCTGATCGCTTTTATTCTCACAGCTCTTCTACCCCTCAGCAACTGAGGGCACAAGTACAACAGTTGATTTGTACAAGCTGGGTGAGTAGAGCAAAAAAAAATGTCATTAGGGTAATGAAACATATCTCGTGTGGAAAGGAGCTTTCCAGACCATGCACTTTCTACTGAAGGCAGCTATGCTCCACTGGTGCCCTTCCTTTAGGCCATTTCTGGAGTATATTGCTAAACAAAAGCATTGCTTTGACTCCTATAGAATAATAAAACACTTCACTGATTTCAGGGCATTAATCACTAGGTTGATAAGCACAAAATTAGTAAGTATTTTGGTTTGTTGTTCGGTTGGTTTTCTTCTTACACATAGATAAGTAATGATCATTGAATAGCATGGTTAACTTGCCAATATTAAATTATGCTAAGAAAACCTCTCTTACAACATCGTCATTTATGTGATACAGGTGGCACGTCCACAGCAAAACCAGCCCCATTTAATACCTGAGCAGCTCAGAGCTGTGTTCTTCCTTGGCATATTCCCTGGTGGGAATGTCACAACCTTGACAATGGAGCGTCCTGTGATTTGATGTCCTGGGGACACAGTACCTTGATGGATGGTGTGCAAAATGCTTTCATAATAAAAAATTTCAAGGATGCCTTTAAAATATTTCAATGTGAGGCTCCTGAACATAGGGTAAGAGGGAAAGCTCTCCATATTTAATCTTGAAGTCAGAAGTTTATTGCTGATGTTTACACAGATGCCATAGAGCTGGAGCCACTGCACATCTGGGGAGTAGGCGGCTAAATCTCCCTCTCAGTTTTTTACTGGAAACACAGTCAGAGGAGGTTGCCTGACAGCATGGATAAATCAACATGTTGTCCACAGGAAACAAGGAGATAGCTGGAATGAAGCATAAATAATGTAACACTAACATGGAGAGATTATTTCATACTTTCTTTTTTCAGAGGACTATAGTGAATGGTTTACTGGAAAAATTCTTAGAGAGCTGCTCTAAGTGCAGCTTAGAGTTATGAATGACCTCTTCACCTCCATGAAAAAGGCTGGATTAGCAGGATTCCACATGGCCGCAGACAGAGAGGCAGGGAAGATGCAGGAGACAGGAGACAACATGGACAGATCTTTTGGCATGTTTTGTCCTATCTTTGGTTAGGGGAGTGAAAGAACAAAGAATTTTTGGTTTCAGCAACATGAAAAAACTGGTTTTCAGTTTTCCATAGAACTCCCTGGATCACAAGAGCGCAGGGCTATGCCATTCTTTAGTCCCCTGCTTTTCCTCATTAAAAAGTTCCCATGTCTTATCTTTGACAGGAGCAGAGTTGCTGAAACTTGCTTAGTCAGAACTTCTAAAAACCTATTCTTTTCCAGCATTTTTCTTCTCTGAGCAAGAGCTCTGCCCCCTCTCTACTTGCTTGAACTTGGACACTGAAGAAGAGGTACAGGCCCTAGGGCAGTGCTCTCAGAAAAGCTGTGCTGGTGCTGAAAAACTGAGCTATTGTCAACACAGCAGGTGGTCTGATGAAGCCAGGAGTGCTACTGAGGGGGTGTCTCAGCAGTCACAGCCATGGTTGGGTGCAGTTGTGCCTGTGTGACACGAATAGTGTCAAGGGAAGGAGGGACCATTTCTTCTCAATCCCTTCCCTCTCCTTTGGTTCATTTCCTCCTGCAAAAGCACCTTCAGCACTTACTGGTGCAGTCTGGCTGCTTCTGCTCATGCCAAAGCCTTTAAAGTCAGAGTGCTCCAGCTTTTCCAGACAGGCTGCAGCTTGTCCCTTAGCATTCCTGAAGGCAAAGAATCCTAGCAGGGAAAGAGACTCTCCTGAACATGGACTGCCTCTGGAAAGCTGTGCCAAGTGTAATTTATACTGAGATGCTTCTCATGGGTGGCATAATTATTTATCTGGGGGTCTCAAGACTTACTGTACTGGTCCATCATTATTTCATGGGGTTTTTTGTTGTTCTTGTGCCATAATGCTGCCCAACATCTGTGTCCAATATTAGAAGTTTTGAGATACAAGAAACACATTACAGGAGGGGTCTTGAGGGGTTTTTAAAATTCCAGAAAAGTTCCATTGCATTCAGATGACCAGAAAAATGCTCTCCCGTCTTCAGTAAGTGTGTGCAGTTTTTCCAGGGTTCTGTAAAAGCCTCAAATGAACTCCCTGTCATGGCAAAGCACTACAAAGCTCTGCACATCCGTAAAGCTGGAAATGTGGCTAGTCCTACACAATCATATTTTGCTTTTGTTGGTGGAAATTCCTTCCTTGCTGATTATGCTTTCCTGAATACTTTTTGTTTCAAAAGCAACAGATTAGAATGTAGACGCAACAAAGATGGTTAGAGAGGTTTATTGGCTATTCCAAAGTGATCTCTATGCCATACGAACTATGGCAACCACAGTCTTTTCTATTGACCCACCCTGTGCTATAGGCTCTCCACTATCTTCTGGGTCCATTTTTCATTACTTGCTTTTAATATCCAGCATGTAAAAATTTGTGGGTCCACTACAACAGCAAGGGCAGTGCCTGTGCCCGGTACAGGATATGATTCCTTCACAGCAACTTTGTTCACTTCTCTGTGGCCAGCCCTAGATGGTTTCTGAAGTCTTTGTTCTTTGTCAAGTGATGGCCAAAGGTTCTTGGAACAATATTCATGAGTAGTAAGACGACTTTGTTCTTGGCAGTACCAAATAATAAGGCAGTTGTTTACTTAGCTTCTTCCCTCTGCATCAGCCTTTGCTAGACTGATGCTCTATGGTTGATAATATCTGAGACGAAGGCAATACCTAAATAAAAATTATATTCAGATTACATTGAAGGCATTCATTTAAGATCCACTCCATGCTATACTGAGCCAAACTGAATCTAAACGCAGGGAGTTTAGGTTGGAATATTGTTTCTTCTTTTTCCCACAGTGTTTTTTAGAGTTGATATCTTCAAGACGGAAACGTCTTTCTGTTCATTGTTCTGGCAACTTATACAGGCTGGATAACAAAGAGAGATGTAAGCCTCTTAGCAAATGGTCTCCTTAAATTAGCAGTTCTTTTCCTTATTTGAGCTGTGACAATCTGATCTCCACTTCCAGGATCTCTGTAGTTTACAAAAAGGTTGTGAAATTCCAGTTGTAGCAAAGTTCTCTGGTTGGTCCAATTCATTACCCAGGTGGTGACTTTTGACTGGGATATTTAGTTTCGTTGTGGATCTAATGCCTGTTAGCTCCATCATTTCATCAGCAGCTCATCTGTGGCATATGTGAGGAGAAGCCCAGTGGACAGGCAGGTTAAAGTTGAATTTGTAATGAAGACAGAAACAGGGAGATCAGGAGAGACATGAGCTGAGGGGTAGAGCAGGGAGGTGGTGAGCATTGAGCCTGAAGGCCAGGATGCTAGATATTGCAGTAAAGGCTAAATAAAGTCTCAGTGGGGTCAGAAAACTCTGATGCACAGAGGCATTTGAGCTGAAAAACAGAGGGAATATCAGAGCAAAGAAACAGGGTCTGTGCTGACAGGAAGCTCCCAAGAAGATTCATTTGGCCATTGCTGTCTGTGAGCTGTTGTTTTGCAGAGGATTTCTCTTGTATTAAAGGTAAATGAGTGGCTGCCTGAGGAATCAGTCACTCCAGCAAGACTCATGTTAGCAACTTCCATATTGACATAAAAACTTGCTGACCACATCCTTTTCTTGCAAAGGCTGTTCCTCAGTAGTTAGCTTTCTGGTTATGGCAGTAATTTGCCTTGCTCCTTGAGTAGGAAAGCTATAATGCCTTCCTGTCTTACTGCCTTCCCTGGTGAATTCCCCTTATTTTTAAAGAGCCGATAAAACTCATTGTCTTGAACACAAGAGCAGTCCAACAACAGATGAGTATTTCTTTTCTTGCAGTCCCAAACCACGTTTGCTAGCCCCTATCCCAGAAAACACTCTCGTGGATTTCTCCTAGGGTCGTATGCAGCCTGCAACGCTGCTGCTCCCTTTCTCTCTCTTTGTGCTGCTCCTGCCAATGTAACACTCCGCTAATGCCAAGCCTCTACATTTCAAATGTTGGAGTAGCCTCTCCTGTATCCTTGCGTGGTCAGGAGAGTACTCGTTGAGGCTTCAGGTGACCTCTATTGACTACTTGCTCCCAGAAAATGAAACAGTGCTGTCTGTCTTAATGACAAGTTTATCTGTCTTCAATACCAGCCTTGGTATTTCCATATTCCAAATTTCTCAACCATGGCATGAGCCAGTATCCCATAGGCTGTTCAGCGACCCCAAATTAATGTCATTACCAAGTTAAAGACAGACTCTTATGCCCTGTGTTAACAACAGTATTTGTGCTTTGGTATGTTTATATGAGTTAGTGATCATAATCCTGATGATGAATTGTTTTCTGGTGGTTTCTATGCTTGTGTTGACAGTACTGCTTGTTCCCGAGAAATGAACAATCCCTATAGTTCATACTAATTTGCTTTGAGGTATTAGGCCACAGCTAATAATTTTGCCCTCCCTAGGCTTTTATTTTCTTTAGAAAACAGTTTAAAGATTGCTTGGTACTCTTGTTCTGTTTTTGGCCAGACTCCATCAAAACAAAGTCTAGAAGTCACACTCTTAATTAAAACAGTCATTACTGAGAGCTATCAAGCTATGAAACATATCTGTTTTTTCAACTCTGAACTTCCTTCCTGAGGGCATTATATGTTTTAATGAAAAAGAACATGATTTCTTCAGCAGGTTTTTTTTCTCTTCATGAACCACAAAGATAAGGTCTGGCAATGTGGTGTGTATCAGAGAAGCACTCAAATGGTTAAGAGAAAACCAGAACATTTCAGTCAGCCTGTTTCATTTTGATGATTTCTTTAGTTCTTTAGCAAGGAGGGGAAAACAACCGACATTAGCTGCAGGCCCTGCCAAAACAGACATTTGTTTTCCATTAGCTGCACGTATCCTCTCTTAAGGGCTTACTATGAATTGAGACACAGCTCTGGGCACATATCTGGTTTATGTAAGGCATTTTTGATGTGGACAAGTAAACTTCACACTCAGAAGTTTACTGTCTCTTCCTCTAATTCTATATGAATTATCTCCCTGCTTAACAGCCAAGGGCTCTGAGTGTGTCCCACCCAGGAAGAGGTGTCCCAGAATAGGAGGGAGTGATGGATTTAAGTGGCACTGTGCATTTAGAGGTCCTACAAAAATAAAATTCAAGAATAATATGCTGGTTTTCATTCTCTAGATTTAAAAGGTGCTCCATCTGGGCTCAGGTGGGTGCTGTAGAGAAAGGCATTATTCTTTAGCTGATCTGCTTAGCAGTCTACAGCAAATGGAATTAAAAAATGGTCCAGAGGTTTGTTATTTGTAGCTGAAGTGTGAATTGGAAGCAATGCTTTGGCCAATGCATTACCAGCATCCTAGTGCTGCGTAAGGAGCAACTACTTTTGAAATATATTTTTCACAAGTTCCAGGGGTAAGAAGCTGTTTATGGCCACATGGCTGCCAGAGGGCTTCAGAAGTTATTATTTATACCTTCAGATTGAAAAAATCTAAAGACTTCAGTGGCTACATTTTCTATGGTGCTGAGCAACACAAGAGCCATGAGAGATCATTGCCTCGGAAAAATCAGGTCATTGATTCTTTGGGTAGCATAAAACCCCATAGACAGGGAGAAAATAAAAAGTGAAATGCAGCATCCACCAAATGAAAGTGAACTGATGGAAAGCTGAAGCTCAGAAATACCTCATCAGCTCCCAGGCTCCCAGGCTGACTTCTGTTCCCCATCACAAGGAGCTGGAGGAAACAGATAGGGTTTCCAGCCTGTTTTGGTGGTCAGTGGGGGAACTTCTGCTGTTTCTGTCTATGGAGTCTCTCTACAGAGGTTTTGGTCTTGGGTTGGAAGGGTGCACATCTGTAAATAAGGTGTGAAAGTGCGGCTGAAGAGACTGGCCATTGTTATAGAAGTGTGCTATGCCAAAGAGTTGGAGGAGAGCAGCATGGCCAGAAATGGCCTGCTCACTTCAGGAGAGGCTTCTCTGTGGGCAAAGATACACTGGCTTGTGGGCAGCCCTCAAGAGTTCCATTCACAGCATACAAACGTGCACTGACTGACAGAGGTGTTGATTGTTTTCCAGTCTTGCAGAAGAGACACCAGGAAGATATAAACTACCTCTGTCATGAGAGAAGACATGAAATGGGAAAATCTTTACCCAGAAAGCTGTAGCTCTGGTTTTATTTGGGCTAGTGTGGTATAATATGGGCAATGCTGCCCAGATGGAGTTCTTTGCTGTTAGAAATTGTGATAAGGCTGATATTTGACATGTTCATGCTGCAGTGGTATAGAGGATGGAGTATGTTAGTGAAATCGCTGTGATATAATAGCTCCCAAAGCAAGGGAGATTCCACCTCAGATGTGTTTTGATGACTCCCCATTGGACTGTTTTTAATTCATTACTTTAAATGATTGGCACAGTGTGGAAACAAATAAGAAAATCCTTTCCTCACCAACTTTACAGCCTGGAGCTAAATGAGAGTAGTACTTTCCTAACTGGAATCCTATTTTTGTTTTTTCTTTCTCTATCACAAGATACATTATACTCATCAGAAAAGATTCAGGCTATGGGATCAATCAAGAGTCATATCTGAGGCATGTAACTAAAATACAATAGCTAAAATAAGACAACTGGTTTTCTTCTGTAGGGTGGCTGATATTGAAAGGTGGAGCTAGTCCTGTTTGTATTTTGATTAAATCACTTTGGAAAAAAATCCTGTTTGACTTTTGTTAAATCATTTTGGAAAAAAAATAGGATAGTGATCCTGTCTCATGAATGGCCTTAATTCCGTAGGCAGGCCCCACTTACACTGATGTCCATCAGGGTCCTGTCTGCTGTGGCTGTGCTGCTGCTTCAATTTGTCTGCTCTGGCAATCTGTTCCCCAGGACTGAAGTTCACAATACTTTTCCCTGCATTCACTAGAGGAATCTCCAGTGTTTCAGTACAGGGAATAGATTCTGGGAGCATGCACCCAGAGCAACCTCTGCAGGGAATCCAGTCCCACGAAAATATATGTGGATGATATGAAAGCAAATTGCATTTCTCATGACTAGACATATGGGGAGGGAAGGTATTTCAAACTCAGACAAGTAGAAGTTGACATAAATGTCTTGAATATGCCCAGTGTTTCAAGAGCAATTGAAAAGATGTTTGCTAAACAATGACAAATGCTTCTTTGGAGTTCCAAAGAGGAACAAATCCCATTTCTTTTAATGAAAGGGAGTATTTAAAGGAATATTTTGTTTTCTGTAGTGTTTGGTTAAACTGTAGTATCCAAAATAACCAAAGAACACAAATTCTCTAACATCTCAGTGCTTTTAGCTTAAAGAATTTTGTTTCATCTTTCAATGGGATTTTTTTGCCAATTATGTTTTCCCCCATATCCAGTAGCAAAGACTTTCTTCTTTCCAGAGAAGTAACTCACATAAGATGGTCCAAATGAGAACATGAAGCTTTTAATCTATGTCTTTTTTTACTTTTCTAGGCACATATGTTCCCTTTCCTAAAGCATGTTCCTTCTGAATAACTTATGCCACTCATCTTCTGGCCAAAATGAAGATAGCAAAGCTTATTTCAAGACTTTCACTGT
>JAOEHY010016685.1:0-36922 GCA_025447955.1 Psilopsiagon aurifrons | reverse complement strand
AAAGTTGGGGCTGTTCAGCCTGGAGAAGAGAAGGCTGCGTGGAGACCTCATAGCAGCCTTCCAGTATCTAAAGGGGGACTATAAGGATGCTGGGGAGGGACTCTTCATTAGGGACTGTAGTGACAGGACAAGGGGTAACGGGTTCAAACATAAACAGGGGAAGTTTAGATTGGATATGAGGAGGAAATTCTTTACTGTGAGTTGGTGAGGCACTGGAATGGGTTGCCCAGGGAGGTTGTGAATGTTCTGTCCCTGGTAATGTTCAAGCCCAGGTTGGACAGAGCCTTGAGTGGCATGGTTTAGTGGGAGATGTCCCTGCCCATGGCAGGGGGGTTGGAACTTGGTGATCTTAAGGTCCTTTCCAACCCTAACTATTCTATGATCCTATGATTCTATGTTGGCAATGGTGCTCATCACTGGCATCTAATGCTTCACAACATGCAGCCCCTGCTGCATTTGAGGGGCTTGGAAGACCTGTCTGTAGAAATCAAGGGAAACCTTCCATCTTCAGGGATGTGTTAAGGTCAGAAGGTAGTAGGTAGCAGTGCTCAGGGAGGGTCTGGAGGATGTGCCGGCACTAGTGGGAGGCCTCCTTAGAAAAATGCCTTCAGTCTATAAAACAGAATGAGAAGGCCAGGGTAGCTCAGTTTTATTACTTTGAGGCTTTTTTCCCTTTTATTTTGCCCAGGTTTAGAGCCTGATAGGAGCCTCTCAAGTGGGAAAAGTGCAGAATCTCAAAACAGAAGCATAAGAGTTTTTCTTTATCTAGACAATAAATAAATAAATAATAAAATTTCAGTCAATAATGTGCTTCTGCCTTATTGACTTGAAAATAATGCCTTTCATGTGATACAAACATTTACTTGCTCCTGCTTACTCTACTCACCTCGTACAGAAATGCTGATTGCCATTGACTAATCAGTCCATTTTTGTATATTCTCATCAGACTCTTTCTTTGGCTGGAACAATATGCACTGTATGATGCTTGCATGTACAATAATCTGTTATTAGCACTTTGTATATGCCTTTGTTACTTCACAACTAACAGTTTGGCCTTTGAGTGCATGCATTTGTTTAAATGTGTTACTAAATAAAAGATTTATTTCTATCAGTATAGGAGATGTGTAAGATATGCATAAAGACACTAACAATTGCCATTTAGTCACTGGCAGAAGACATTGTTCAGCTTGTATTTATACAATTACTGTTTCTATTTAGGCTTCATAATGCCATGTCTATCTTTTAGTTCCATATTTATTCAATTGTAGATTTGGTTTGTTAATTTTATAATGATTAATTACAGTATCATATAAAACATTTTAAGAAATTGATTTTGCTATGCATACAATTCTAATACAAAACAGGAATTTTATTTTTTCTTCCAGTGTTCCTGTAAGTTATAGATACCATTATTTGAGTTATGAAATTATTAGACTACTGATGAAACAGAAACCTTTGTGTCCCCCCCCAATATTGACCTAAATAATAAGCTATATACTTGGTTTTGAACCAAGCTTCAGAGTAATGGCAGTTGCTGTTACAGTGCTAGGACCCAAAGACATCACATTTATTTTGTGTGTTTCAACATCTCAGGACACTGTCTCCTGCAAAGTCTCCATCTTCGTCCACTGGATCTATTGCTTCCAGCAGAAAATACCCTTACCCAATGCCACCTCTTCCCGACGAGGAGAAAAAAGTCAACAGGCAAAGTGCCAGGGTAGGTGTCCCTCTTCTCTGCATTTCATCAGTGACTTCATTTACTGGTAGTTTTTCAGGAGGAAAGTGTGGCAGATCAGCATCTTTGGTGATTCCACAAGCATTGCAGCATAGGAATTGACCATTACTGCAGAGTAGCCCTGTTTATTAGCAAGGCTCCATCGCGTGTGGGAGAGGTGCACTGAGATACTGTGCAGTGATCTGATTTTGTCCAATGTAAGTATGAGGTCAAAATGCAGGATTTGAAAAATAGTAGTAATAATTGTACAAGCAGGAGGCTGAAATACCTGCCTGGCCAGCGCTCCCTGAAAGGAGCTTTATGTGCAGAATCAGCATGGCAGTCCTGGGGTAAAGGTTGGACTTGATGATCTTAAAGGTCTTTTCCAATCTAGTTGATTCTGTGATTGACGGTGAGAGCAGGAGTGGAATTTCCTTCTCACCCATAACTCCAGAGGCTGCTGAAAGCTGAGCCTCTGGCAGTGATAGGGTGGCCTCAGTGGCTGTACTTACAGATACCTGTTCAGGCTGCTGTTAAACAAGCCCTGAGGCCCATATTTCACTAGTTTTGTTATTTCAAACAGTGTGCCTGGGGCAGCCCTGGAGCAGACAGTGCTTCCAGCTCTCCTCCCTTACCACTCCCGTGTGGGGTGTGTGTGTGTGTGTGTGTGTGTGTGTGTGTGTGTGTGTGCTTATGCTGCCAGCAACTCTCATTCAAGCTGGGGGATAGCTGCTTTCTGGCTTTATTGAAAGGTGTCAGAGTTCCAGCTAAGGAGGATGTGGAGGGCTTGCATCAGTCCCTTGCAGACTTGAAGGGGCTTTGCTGCCGTTTGACCTGAGTCCATTATTGCTGCACAGGGTAAGCAGGAATGACTGGAACATGGGATGGATAGCAATGCTCCATACAGAGAGATTTCCAGCTGCTGCCAAAAGGCAGCACTAGCTGTTGTTTCCTTTGTGCCAATTCAGATACAGCAGATACTTGAATAAGCAACTCCCCCCTCTCTCTGTCCCTGAAATTTACTTTAGGACCTTTACTTGTGATAGCTTTAGTTCATGTTCTTGATGCAGACAAGATCCACATCACTGCTCTGTCCTTTTTGTAAGGAAAAATAGAGTCTACTGAGAGAATCTGCAAGCTGCTGCCCCCATTCCTGTTTGGGGCACTCTGAGAGTGGAGATTCTCTCTATACCAATATTAATTAGCATAATTGTAGAGTAAAAGCTGTCATCAAATTTTATGCTATCGCGATTCCTTCAAACTCTGCACTCCAGCTGTGGACATTTACAGTGCTGACTGCAAATCATCCTGAAATGCTGAAATGACTTTGTGGTCTGAACAGATACCCCCCAGAGGCTGGGAGCATAGCCCAGGTGACCCAAGTGATGTAATTGCAGTTCCCCAGACAAGTTTCTCACAGTGTTTGGGTAACAGGCTGGTTTGTCTTGGTGTTCAGTGTGTGTTTGTATTCCTTTTCCCCCTCTCCAGCTATGGGAGACGTCCATTTAGCTGTGCTGTACTCCTGGGGTGACATCAGAACTGTTTACTTCGAATTTTGTAGAAACTCAGCATCACTGAGTCATTGCACATTCATCTGCTCTTCAGTCAATTCGAAAGCTCAACAGAGATGCCTGTGATCACAATGAGAACCTCCTCTCATCTGGAAGGAAAAAATGACACTTTTTTTAATTTTTATTTCTTTCCTTTTTGTTGACTGTTATTTTATGGATTTGATGAACAACCAAAATCAGAATAATTAACACGGGGTAATAGCCCGGATGTGACGAGGCTATTCTGCAGGATGACAGATCCACTTACCTAGAATGCCAATTGCAGTCTGTGTGCCAGCCCCACCTAATCTCTGGTTTATTGCAGTCCGGAGTCAGACCACAGTGGAACCAGGAACACGCCCCTGGAGGGCCCATCCAATGTAAACTTGTATGCTGTATGCATGAACCTTGTGTTCTTTACTTTCCACGTGTAAGGGATAAACAACATACTGTCATAGAAATTAGCATGCAGGAATAAGAAATATAGGATTTTTTGTGACGGGATTTCAAGCTTTGAAAGGCAACTATTTGATGCAAACATCAAACAAACAAGGATTATATCTGGTTTTTTTTACTTTACATGTTTATAATCTCCGTATACAGATTGTATATATGTAAACATTTGATAATGTCAAAAATAGCTGTTATATACATAAGTGTATTTTGCCAAATGCCTAAAGAAGCAGTCATTACTAACATCATCACACTTCAGATTTTCTAGTATTACAAGCAGACATCTTTGGAAATACAGAAAGTACAGAACTGTAAACCTGTGTCTCTCAGAAAGTGGTGTTTGAACAAAACCTACTCTATCTTTTCAGTATCTTATACTGTCTTGACAATCTTAATTGTATAGTATACTGCAGAAACCAGTACAGCAGTACTTTGTCATAAACCATTGTAAGAGGACCCACCCAAAATCCATGTTTCACTGAGATGACCAGGGTATGTCTCACAGGTGTAATCAAGGCTGATTCAGCAGACAGCAGAGACAGAATCTTTAAGTAAGATACAGTCCAAACTTACTGGACATTTGGGAATACTTCTAAGTAGTCAATTCAGGATGTGGTGATGTGAAGTCCTTCTGGTGAGAGTCACTGTGTATTTTTGATAGAGCATTTCAGACACGGTTTTAGATGGTGAGGCATAGCTTATGAGAAGCAAAGTATTTCACTGCACTAGACAATAACAGTGCTGGGCAAGTGGCCAGTTTCATTGCTGTCTTTTAACTTTTGCTACTGGAATCGCCTTTGCCATGTGCTTGAATACTATGCTTGCCCCTGAACCCCCTTGACAAATTTGGGGGCATTAAACTGAGTGCAAGTGAGTTTAGCCTGAAAAAGTGGTGTGGGGGGAACAAATCCTTTACCATGGAGATGTTAATCTTGTGTATAAGTGGATGGTTAGATTTCTAACACCCTAGAGAGACTTCTAAAGGTTGTTGTAGAACAAATGTCCTTTGATGGGGAATTTTCAGTCAGTAAGAAACTGGACCATATTAAATCAGTTTATAATTCTCCAGCTTTCCAAAATTGACTAATTCTTTACTTCAGGTAGTACCACTGCAGAACAAAACACCCAATTCTGTGTGGTGCCATTGCACACCTTGCCCAACAGCCGTATGATCAATTAGATGTTACTATAATGGGAACATCGAAGGTATTTCTGAATCTTCTACCTCTTTCATGTGTTTCCTTTAATAAGTGAACCCAAAACTTGCAGCCTTTTAATATATTTTTTTAACTTTTAAGTCTCTCAATAAAGTCATATATATGTAAGATTAAATTAAGAAACGTTTAAAGATGTCAGCAACTGTAAAGTATGTAAGATTTTTAGAAGCACTATATTTTATGATTAGGCTGTACGTTGGATGACGACAAAATATTTGCCTTGGCGTTCAAATGATTTTCTTTCACCGTTGACAGGTTCTGGTAAGTATTTTGGAGAAAGACAAGTATGAGTGAGCACAAGTGGATGCACACAGACCATCTGGAAGGAGCTAGTCACTTGTAATTGCTTTAGGAAAGGATTCTGCACTTTTGTGAAGAGTAAATATCCATCAGCACTGAAGAATATTTTTCACAAAAGATTTATTTTGAGAGTATGTAACTGGGTTAAAGATAGTTGGTAGCGTGTAGCTCATGAAATTAGGGTCTGAGCCACAATCACTTGAAATCAGTATGTCTTAATGATTCCACTGGGCTTTTTGAGCAGGACCTTCAAAGAGTTCACCCACAGTAGGACATTATGCTAAGCCAACAGCCGTTGTATTATTCTGTCTCCTGGAAGCTGTTTTCTCTCCTATGTTAGTATCTTGTCTTTAGTAACCAGACTCTTCATCATGTGCCTTTTACGGTACTTTGTTTGGATACCAACTGGCATGTAATTTTGAATAATCCTGTTAGATTTCTGTGCATACTTTATGTTTACCACTGTTTACTCTTCCCTTTCCATTTTGCCTTATCAAGAAGCAGCAAGATTTGGCAGACAGAACTGAATATAACATACTGGCTGTTTGTGTGATGTTCATAGCCTCCCGGTTTGCGAACAAGTGGCTCTCCTGACTGTATTTGCAAATTAGTGTGTACTTTAGCTTCTCTCTTGTTTTGGTATAATTCCTTTGTAGCATATGATGATCCTGTTAAGTGTGTTGTGTAACTTCAACAGCCAGTTTAACACTTGTAGATATGTAGTGACTGGAAGTCTAGTTACGAGCACTGAGTTTAAGTTAAATAAATGCAGACTTTCACTTTGATGGTCTAGAGTGAGAACATCACAGGACTACGGTGCTTGCAGAATTCTTCTGCAGGGAATTTTGCATCAGGTTGGTAACCTGAAGACCTTGTCATTGCACAAAACCTGAACTGGCAGGGCTGTGTGGGCCTCCAAAGCCCACAAAGTGGAGGTTGAAGAGAGAAGTCTTTGGCTTACATTCTGTGGTTTTCTACTTCTAAAACTTAGTGTGTTGGAAAGCTGCCAGATTAATAAGCTTGAAGTTTGCAAGTATTTTTATCCACTGTAGTTAGTTACACTGGCAATAGCAATAGAAATTGTCGCATAATACCTCATCCAGTTTAAAATTTCAGAGTACTTGTATTGTCAATAAGATAGCTCAGTCACTTTGACTCATTGAGACTCATGGTTTTACTTTGGTTTTATTTTTATTTTAATAAATGAACTAGCCATGCTGTAGATGCCTGTTGAAGTGGAAACATTGCCAGATCTTCTTACATGGAAATAATTGCCCATGTGAGCATAGGACCTGCAGGATGAGCTGTACTTAAGTTAGTGTTATGTATTTCAATGTGGGAGAAGAATCTTGTATAATTTAAAATAAAATTAATATGACTAACTGATTGAGACTGGAAAATAGAGATTGTATCCAAATAATAATGCTGCACAATGATGCTACAGATTAACAAGTAAAAATGTATTTGCTAATTCTGTATTTGTTGAAACCAGAACTTCAGTAATCTGTACTATAGACTTCTGGTGAATATACTCAGGCAATATACCAGAAATGGCTGTGATTGATAATTTACACATAGTTTTGTTATATTTAAATAAGTCGTTTTAAGGAAGTTGTTAAATTTATACAGTCTACCTTTGTATAAGTTGTGAACTCAAGTCACTACTTGTGACTTGACTTTGAGGATAGCTACTTCCAAATGATTTATAGAGTTCCTGATTTACGAGATGCTGAACCTGCTAAGCTGATGAATTCACTAGGTAATTTTGAGTGTGCTAATGAACAAACGGGCCTTTGAGCCTGAATTAAAATTAGAAAGGAAGTGTGTCAGTAGCTAGTATACTGAAGTTCTCTAACCTGAATTCCTGTTGCTGGTTGTAAATGAACTGAGTGGTCTTGTCAACACCAATGTGACAACAGCTTTCAAGACCAGAACTAAGAATGGGTATGTACACTATTATAGGCATACTTATACTACAAATTCTGATCAGCATTTCAGTAATTTTGTTGATGAATTTATTAATAAATAGGAGAGGATGTAATGTGAAGGGATGATGAAACTCCATAATCTTCCAGGATACCAAGTTAGCAATTACGGCTTGCTTTGTCATTGAATCTCATACCTAGCTGTGGTATAAAAATTACCACACTCCAGGGTAAAGCTGAGCAAGCTCCTGTTCTCTTCCTTTCCACTTCTACTGAAAAGCATTTCCATGAATGACAATTACAACCACAAACAGCCTCTTGTGTTAGCTGGCTGAGATTAAAAAGCTGCTAAATTAGTCATCAATCACCTTTCCCCACAGTTTCCTGGATAAGGTTGTTCCAGAGCTGTTAATAAATCTTTTACTCCCGCTAAGTGAAGGTGATGGAGCCTCATGTCTCGTGCAGCTTGCACTGGTGTGCTGGTATTGGCTGGGGTAGAGTTAATTTTTCTTTATAGTAGCTGGTATGGGGCTAGTTTTTGGATTTGTGCTGAAATCAATGCTGATAACACTGGTATGTTTTAGTTCTTACTGAGTCAAGGTCTTTTCTGCTTCTCACCCTACCCCAACAGCAAATAGGCTGGGAGTGCACAAGAGGTTGGGAAGGGAGACAGCCGGGACAGCTGACCCCAGCTGACCCAAGAGATATCCCCATACCATATGGCATCATGCTCAGCAATAAAACAAGGGGTAAGGTTGGCAGGGGGAGGCTGCTGCTGGCTAAGTGGCTGGGAATCAGTCATTTGGTGGTGAGCAATTGTTTTCTTTTGCATCATTTGTCTTTCGTAGGTTTTATTTATCTTTCTTATTTCCCTTTTCATTACAATATATTATTAGTATGACTATTATCGTTATTTTATTTCAATTATTAAACTGTTCTTCTCTCAACCCACAAGTTTTTTCACTTTTACTCTTCCAGTTCTCTCCCCCATCCCACTGTTGGAGAAGGGGGAATGAACAATGTGTGGTGGTGCTTAGTTGCCATCTGGGGTTCAACTACGAGAAGGGGTAAAACCATTTTGTGGCTCAGTCATCCTGTGCCTCTCTCACCCTTTAGCGCTGGTGAAGGCTAAGCCTCTTTAAACACCCAGTCTGTGAACCTAAAAGTTGTGCTGTGTCCTGTTTCTCTTGCTCCAAGTCTAAAGATCATCTGCTGCTTTTCTAAGTAAGTTATTTGTGTATCTGTATCATTAGCAGACTGTTTGGGCGCCTGCTATCAACCACAATGTGAGGTTATTTGCCTCATTTTTTGGAGCTTGAGAATTCTGGTCTCCTCTGAAGCCATTTTTTTTTTCGCCCAGAATGGATTATTCATCAGACTGCTGAACTGATGACCCACTACCTGCGTGGTTTCCAAACCATAATGACATTTATCAGTAATATGGGATTTGGCTTTAATCAGATTTCCTGAAGACTAACATAAACTGCACATGTGTACAGCTTGTCATTCTGTAACTGCCTGGTGAGGGAACATTCCTGCGTTCACGTGCCTGTTATCCTACTAGAGCAGGAAACAAGGAAACAGCACAACTGATTGTGTAGACGAAGCTGCAATACAGATAGATAGGACTCTTTTAAGTGTGGTTTCATCAGAAACAGGAGAGGAAGTAATAGTTTCTATCAGTCATCTATGCTAAAAAACTCTTTTTTACCTGAGTATTTTCCAAGTCACCTTACGCAAAATATTTCTTGTGCTGGAAGTATGGATGCTGATGGCAACTACAGCTTTCTTAACAGTAACTCATACACCCAGCATGTAGTATCTTGTCATTCCACAAGTTTTCTGCAGCTACCTGGAGAAGCACTACTACAAACAACATTCATATGTTAACCAAAACAAGCAGTAAAAATAAGTGCAGAACACAGAAATGTGGTCCTTTGCTCACACTGGAGAAACTTCAGAATCGGCTCACCTAGCCAACTGTGGCATCTTTAGTTATCTGACATCCCATTTACACGCGTTTCAAGATCACTTCAGCTAAGCCAGCTTTAAGCTGTTCAAGAACTGCTACATAGACAGGCCATTCTTGCAATATTAACTCAGAGTGAGGTAAGGAAGACTGGGGAAAAGAAGCACAGAGCAGTTAAAAAGAAAACACACTCTCTAAAGGAAAAGCATGGGTGTCTGTCTTATACTGGTTTTAATTACAAGAGCATAAAATGTCAAAGCAACAAGCTTTTGCTTTTTTTTTCTTTTCTGTTTCTGTATTCCTCAAAGTTTTGGTTAAAAAAACAGTCTTAACACGAGGCCTTAAGACCTTACATCTTCTAATTTTGGCATGGAGAGTCTATTTTTACAACCACATTAGAAGTTCCGTGTGTAGGCCTGGCTGACCTTGTACATCTGGTGATGCGAGCAGCTTACCATGCATTGTTGTAAGGCCCTGTAGAACAGCAGTTGCTGATTGCTTTTGATTATTGGTACAAGGATTCCTGCTCACTGCCTGTGTAGAAATTCTGTTTATTTTATGCTTGGAAATACAGTCCAGAACATACTCAAACTGTGAATATATAACCTGATTTTTCTTTCCTGAAGGATAAATATATATGAAAATAGGTAGTGTTTTATATAGAATACAGTACTTATTTTTATTGTTGCATAAATGCAGAATATTTTTTTCAGAATAGCAAAGCACTGCAGAATTTTTAATCTGCTTGAGAAAATACAATACGAGCAGTTCTTTCAGCAAAGCTTTTGGGGCAGTATATACACATTGCCTCTGCCAGCTTCATTTTGTGCTGATGTTTAACTTGGGCATTGCTGTAAAAAGGAACGAAAAACAAAGCTATCTATTTTTTCACTTGTACTAGCCCTGACTGGTAAAACACAGAGAGGTGATGAGAATCTCGTTTCACCACTGGGGCTGGCTAGTATTGGCGAAAACAACCGACCTACATCATATTGTTGTCTTTGCTTGTTAAAAATCCTTAAAAAAATCATACCTGATGTAGTAGAAGAGTAAGATTTTGACAAATACCAAAATGAAGCATTGCAATTTACAACTTTCTGGCTTTGAGTGTGATATTTTTGTCATAAAACATCACAGGCATTGGGCTGTTGAAGTGAATAAATCTGGCTTTCATGTAAGTAACCAAAATGTCACTTTTTATAAAATCAAATAATTGTAATTTGGGGTTCTAAATTCCTGCTTTTAATAACAGCATCATGGTATCCACTTCCATGAGAGTATTTAATACAAATGCCTGTGGTTTTCAATGTTACTGACATACTGTAACATCAGTAAAGTGACTTTCAATGACAAAGACTGTTGTGTGTACTTTGTTCTCATTAAATCCTTATATTTTAGCACTTCCTGCTTTACAGGTCTCTGTAAAAAGAAAAAACATGCTGCATGCATGGAAAAAAACCCCAAGCTACTTGCTAATAACAGAATACAGATGTTATTTTTCACATTCCAGGGTTTAAAATGATCCTGTGAGCTTCTCAGTCTTTGACTTACTGTCCTGATGGTCTCAAGGCAAATCTACAGTTACTGTTCCTCAGGTTTGCATGTCTGAGGGCAAAGAATAGAAAGAATATCAATATTGGAAACTATGCCCAGTTTGCACAAAGGCCAGGAGCAATCACCCCACATGGTACTGTGTAAGCGTCCTTCCCAGTGTGCCATGTGGGAAAGAGAAGCCCTTGGTTCAAAGTTAACTGTTTGCCATTTCCCTAAAGCAGGTAACCAGCATATTCTAATTGTCCACAGAATCTACTCTAAATGGGGAAACGCTTTTTCTTTAGCTAATGACAGCAAATTCTGTTGTCACTCCTTAGAAACCATATTTATTATCTAGTTTATGTCTAAATTATTTATTCTGTCAGTCAGTGCCAATACCATGGATTTTTTAAATGCTTATGGAAAGTAAAAAACAATTCTTTCTCAGGTAAGCTAGGATTCAGTCCTGGGTTTGGGTCCATTTGGCTTCGACTTTTCTTGGGTTTGTGTTTACAAAAAGATTCCTGAAGAAAAACTATTGGTTCACACTGCTGTCCTTGCAGCAATTCACTGCCAAGTAGCTGGCTGGTGCCAAAACAGTAATTCAGCCTGAGGAAGTAAAACTGAGAAAGACTTGAGCCTTTGTTATTGGTCCTCTTCATTCATGGCTCCAGCTGTTACACCTCTCACTATAAAAAAATAAAGCAGTAAACCTACCCCCAAAACCACTCTCCAATTATGCAAGATAAGCTAATTTCACTCCCATGTATTATTTCATCAGTAAGTCTTTTAATTTATTGCATAACTTTATACCTGTATAGGAGTGTGGAACTTCTGTGAGGTCTCTGATCATTTAATAACTTACACTACTCTATAAGGATGTTATATTCATTATTGCCTGATGTTTTCTGTCAGTAGCAGTTTCAGGCCTGTGGTGGCTGGACAACTGGAGAGCAAAAGCAAAAAAAAAATGACGACCAAAGCAAATCAGCTTAATAAATGAATGAAAAATTGTGTGTGTGGGGAAGCCATGCAAAGTTTCATTCACCACCTACCACCCCGAGACTAATGTACAGCCAGTCCTCATGCAATAGCTGCTTTGGGGAGATCTACCTCTGCCCAAGGTTTAGTACTGAGCACAGCTTTACAAGGTGTGGAATATCCCTTTGGTCAGTCAGGTCAGCTGTCCCCAATATGTTCCCTCCCAGCCTCTTGCCCACCCTCAGCCTACTCACCATTGTCACAGAGTGATAAACTGAGAAGACCTTGATGCTGTGCAAGCACTGCACAGCCGAACCCCTAGTGTGTTGTCCCTGCTGGTTAAGTCATACATCCAAACTACAGCAACCTATGGACTAATGTAAAGAAAATTAACTCGATTCCAGATAAACCTGGTACAGGACCAGCAACACAATTAAGCAAAAGTGCAAGATGGAAGTTGTGTGGGCAAGGAGCATTTTGGTAAAGTTGTCTCAGGGCAAAGTTAACAGTGTAAGGATGAATATTGTGTTTATGCAAAATGGTTTAATCAGAACCCTACAGGGAGAACAGCCTTTGCGTTGTACTCTTACTAACCTTGACAGCTGTTTAAGTTTTGAGCTGCAGCAGAACTGATGCTCATTCTGACAAACCTTTATGGACTTTGGTCAATTATGTTATAAATGCTTTGTGCAGCATTCCATTCCTAACCTTATGTGCAACAGGACAACATACAATTATCAGAATGTTGAAGTACATTCACATCTATGCCTTTAAAACAAATTTTTGAAGGCATAAAGAGAACTAGCAACTGAAAAGAAACTGTAGGAATATCCAAGGAGTACATACCAGTTGCTTCTTTAGGTGAGACCAGCCTGCTTGGCATTTATAGCCCAGAAACTAGAGATCTGGATTTCACAGTAATACTAGCTAGTTAGGATACAAAATAGTATCTTCAGTCAAGATTTCTGCTCTGACAATCACTTCTGTTGTTTGTCCAGTGACATCTACACATACATATCTACATGTATGCATGCTTGTATAGCTTTGCTTATATGCTTAAGGAATGCCTTAGGGCAAAAGAGTCTCCCCAGAAGTGCTCTAAACCACTAATATTTGAAATACATATGACAATTCTTCTGTCATTCTTTGCATTTGCAAGGCTAGCAAAAGAACATCTACCACTCCTCTGTGGTATGCAAAAGTGACCCAAATTAATAAAGTTTCAGTAACTTACTTTATTGGAAAAAGTCTGAACTACCTCCATATAGTTGTGCTCCCTCTTATCATACCACGTCCATCTTCCCCTCAGGAAAAAACTCTCCCTACCCCCCAAAACACAACCAAAAAATCATCACCAAACACCCTTCTTTTCTTCCCCTGAAAATTCTCAGTCAAAAAAGTCTCATCTTTCTGAATCTGCTTTCATGTGAATTCTACAGCACTGGTGGCTGCTGCCATGATCTGAAACAATCATCTAGCAAGAATTTTTCAAAGTGGGTTTTGGCCCCTATGTATCAGTTGGCATCCAGGGGCAAAGAAGCCTGCTTGTTAAGGTTTGAAGTGCAGGAGACAGAAACATTAATTTACATGAACTGAAGCCTGGCAGTTTTTAATGAACTTTTTAAAGAACTTTTAAGTTCATCGATCAAGGGAAAGTTAAGGTATAAACTGACACAGCATAGTTTTTGTATGTTTAAAAGTGATTTATACAGTGACACAGAGCAAGAATCTTACTGGAGCAAAAGCCCCCTATGCAAGAGCACAGGTGAGTTCTCTGCTGTGCTTTGTCACACCCCTGCTAAGGAGAAGTTTTATCAGCTGGTCTTGCGTTCAGGACATGTTGTCACAGAATTCATCTTGAAGATAGCTAGCTGTCAAAACAAGCAACTTGATATTACTGATGTTCTAACAGACCAGCCTAGAATGACCATTCCAAAAGCTCTTTCAGTTCGTACACCGATCTTAATGCTTCAAAGAGAGAAGAATATATATCATCTTATGCCATATGTATGATACTGTTCAAGACAGAAAAAGGCAAGCTCTGCTCCAGGAACTGGTTCTAGTGCACCACAGGAAAAAAGTAAACACATGACAAGAAAATCTTACTATCTGCATAATTTGAGTTATACATAGTGAATTGCAAGTTTATGAGAATAAAAACATCTTTAATAGTTACAGTTAGAAGTTAAAGACAGTATTACATGAGTAATTTATATTCACTGTAAAACTGAAAAAAAAAAGTGTGCAAAGTGATACTTTCATAAAAATACATAATTTCCATTACTGAGATACACAATCATTGGAAGATTTGGCAAAGCAAAACACAGACTGGAATGTTAATCATGATCATCCATGGCTTGCTTCATTTTGATTTAGATGCTCATAACACACTGTATGAACTGAAAAAAGAACAATCACTTATTAGATGTATGGTGGAGAACAAGTTTTCATTTTTTCTCCTAAAAAACCCATTGCCATTGCTCTTTTCTGTAAACAAATTCAGCCCATGAACAACACAGTTTTGAAACTAAATATGAAAATTAGCGAACAGTTAATTAAACCAAAGCATCTCCTTAATAACAATAAAACCCCCAGAACACTTGAACCTAGTATTCTTCTTTTCCTGCACAGATGCAGCCGGGAAGCCAAGATTGACTGATTATGACTTGTGTCTTGGCCACTCCCACCTCCTCAACCTCTTCTAGGGAAAAATGCCTACCAAACTCTGAAACAGTAAAACATCCCAGAAAGTGATATGAGGAAGTCATGTGAATGAGTGATGTAGCCTCTTAGATCTTGAGCCATGCTGGAAAGAAGTCCAGGCAAAAATGCACAATATATTATAGAACTCTAAAAACATGTGAAAACTTTCTGAGGTAATACTCCAAGAAAACTGAAAACCTTTGTGCTCTCAGGTAACACCAGAAGCACAGGGAAGACATGAAAAACTCAAATTATTACTGCTTTTCTTCAGTTTTAACTTTTTCTTTAGTTTTACCCTGTAAACTAAACTTAACTGCTTCTTTAAAGTTCACTTACATCATCATACTGGAAGTTCACAAAGCCCTGCTGAGATACGTCCCTTCTTCTAAAGCATTCTGAAAAAATACATTAATAGAAATCAGATAAGAATAATTAGAGTTAATTTTTTTTTTAGTACTTTCATAGTATTCCCAAGTCACATAAATGAGAACTCACGAAGAACACTACAATTCATTCAAAGACTTAATCTTCTGTACTTGTCATATTTATCATACACAATCCTTCATGTTCTGTTAATAAATAGTTTCCCAATTTTGATAACATAACTCTTCTAGCCTCTGGAATAAACCCTGCATTAGTTTTAAATCCATTTTTTCAATGGGGAATTAAAACATCATAATCTGTAATTGTTCCAGTTTTGCCTGTAAATTCTATTGAAAGAAACCTATTTTGTGCTATGTGGAAGTTAAAAGCTGAACTTCAGTTAAGTGAGTAATCAGATTTTATTAAGTAAAAATGTATTATGGGGATGATAGCAACAAGGTTATTATGATCCAGCATACCAGTGAGAGCTCTCAGTTTCACACAGCAGGCAACGTAATCATCAAATGTAATCTTGCCATGAGTGCTGTATCGCCTTGTGATCGCGGTCACTGCCTGCGGGCTCAGTCTGAATCCTATTTGAGAATAAAAAGTCTACTTTGAAAAGACAGGTTAATAGAATCCAACACATTTTGAATTGCAAATACCTGTCGGTTACTGCAGGATGGTAACAGGTACCGGGAAATGCTCTAAATCAGCATCTGAAAGAAGAACATTTCAAAACTTACCCATGGTCATCAAGGCCTTCTCCAATTCTTGACGATCCACTGTACCACTTCTATCATTATCAAAACTCACAAAGTGTTGCTTCCACCCATTGATCACAGCCCAAAGTTCTTTAAACTCATTAAATCCCAGTGTGCCAGACATATCCCTCTGATTCCAAAGATAAGGAAAATGTTTCTTAACTTAAAAAAAAATTTTAAACCCCTCTTTTGAATGGCAATTTGTCTTTTTTATCATCTGTAGTTATTTTTTTTTTCCTTGGAGCTCAAAATTAATACTGTTTTAGTCTATTTTTTCTGGTTGAAAACTAACTAGAGCAACCCACAGCACAGAGACAAAACTACCGACTAAACCCAAAGGTCAGAGAACTTGCTCTCCCCACTTCTTTCCAGTGAAACCTGATAAAATTATTTGCTCTTTGTGAATTTAACTTACTTCACACATTTTTCTTTTACCTGACACAATACTAGCAGTATGTTACCAATTAAATACATACCTGAAATAAAAATAGATGCCAAAGGAAAAAACAAGTCTCCTGCATTCTGCACCATTTGTTCAAGGTGAACTAACAGCCCTTCCAGTTTCATTTCTGCTTTTTTCTTTATAAACAGCAAAACATTTGAACATGGCAACTTAAGTTTTGACCAAAAAACACTCCAAAGACTCTAGCCTTGTACTGTGTATGTCAGTCTTCCACAGGTCCTACTGCTGAATGCCGTACAGCATCCCGTTAGATACTGACACCTCATTCATTCCAGGAGCTTCATTTAGGGGGACTTGGTATATATTCAGGCTAGGTAGTATAAATGCTTAATTTATTAGCAAGGATTGGAATGTTGTCCAACTTGAAAAACACGATGAGCTATTCTGCACAAAACTATTCTGGGCTGCGAGATCAGTCCCTAGGCTTAGAGGGATACCACTTGTTTTAAGAATATCAGTCATTGAGAGCTTCCTTTATTATTATTTCACCCTGTAAAATAAGTAAGAATGGAATTTTGTAGCTCCCTAATCATAAAGATCACAATACTTATCAAGTAAGGCCTGAATGGGAATTACAAAGCATTTCCCAAATTTTTGGCACCCTCTCACCTTTGCTTACATAATGCAAAAATGTTTACATTTCATAGTAAAGGATACATCCAGCATCGAGATCATGAGTCTGCAAGTCTCTAAGTTGAAAGCTATTTAAATTGGAACAAGGAAAAAAATAAATTACCTTAAAAGAATTATTTTCAACTTTGCCTAAACGTAAATTTTTAAACTGCTTTTTATTTTATGCTGATAACACAATGTATAGAATATTATCTAATTGCTTCTGCTGGATAGACTCATATCATATTTTGATCCAAATAAGAGCTTTTCATTAACACTTGTTAGAAAAACTGACAGCAGACAACCTAGAGTCAATTCACTTTATATTTAAAATGAATATGCTCTTATCTCAATCCATAAAGGATTTAGGTTTCAGCCAAAGTGGTCATTTCTATTTGACCATAGACACTACTTGAACAAGCCAGTTTTACCCACAGAAGCACCATTTCCTGAACATGAGGTATTCTGACAGAGGAGTCCTACCACAGAAATTCTTGGTTTTGAACTGAGCTTTGGTATTGACCAAAGCAAAACACCTTTTTAAGAACTGGTTGTCTATTAAAAAACAAAACAAAACACTTCCCCAACTTCACAGCCCAGCACTGGGGAGGAAAATAAAGAGGCTGAGAAGGAAAGTCCTACACGTACAGAACTAAATACAGAGGATTTACATTTCCATATGGAAAACAAGCCCATTTACCATGCAAATAATAAAAGCCCCAAAATTCTACAGAAAGCACAACTACAAGTGTTTTCTAGCAGATGGCAGAAGAATTGGTACGCTTTAGGGTTGGGGTTTTTTTTATTTAAATCATTAACTTACGTTTATAGGCTCCTGCAATCCCTGACTGGGTGAGACATCTTTGTAGCTCATCAGCATCTATTTGTCCATCCTTTCGATAACAGAAGACGTATCAGCTATTGTTTTAATCCCCTCTCCCAGGCTAGTTATTCCCAGTACCCACTCCCTTTTCAGCGGCATTGTTGCCCTTTCAAAAACCAACTGACTACCTATCTGCTACAGGAAAGAAACTGCCTTTTATAACCCATCACCTGTAACGATGTTTCTTTAGTTGATACCTTTGCAATATGCGTTAGTTTTCCTATCTAATGATGTACAGGATTGGCAGGTTTGCTCTAAACTTAACTTCAAAAAACAATAATCCCAAAGCAATAAATCTACCTCAAATATTAGTAGCATATGCTTGAGAGCCAGCTGCACAGAAACCAAGGCACACAATTTTGAACAGAAAGACAGCTTTCCTTAAAGTACTAATTTTAACTTAGTGGATATTGTAGTCACCTTAGATTGCACACTTATGATCTCACTGCTACAATAGAAAACTGGGAACCCAGATCATACAGACACTCTTCTCAAGACAGCCCTAAGACTTAAAGATCTAAAACCCCCTGTTTTTTGGTGAATAGCAAGTGTTAGCAGAACAAAAGCAGAAAGCAAAGAACTTTGAAACTAAAACCAAACAAACCCAGGAAAGGCACCTTATCTGCACGGTTTGGACAATGACTCACTGCCAACACATCCTGCTCGAAGACAGGTAGAGAAAACAATGGCCAACTCAAGGAAAGCAGTGAGCTGTCAAAAGTGGAGCTGGAATTAAAAGGTCAAATTCCTCAAACACCCAACAAGCAGTTCACAGAGAGTTCAAGATAATTTGACCCCATTCAAATATGGAATATTGTATCTGCAGATCTAAAATATTATGTCACTTTTGTAAAGCATTAAATAATGACAAGAGTTGCTTTATATTCAAAACAAATTTATTTGCCTTAGCATGTTCCTAATGCTTTAAATCCAGTGAGCACTTTTTTTCTTCAATTTTTTTTAATAACAAGGACATGCTACTAAATGGCACAGTAGGAACGGCCCAGCCATTCCACAACTTTCAAAAATTAAGTATCATTGCTTATATGACAAGTAGTTAATATGTCAAATCATATTTGACAAGATCTGAAAAAAGAGCAGTAGTGATTCTATGAAAAATTAGTGGGAGCAAATTCCAAAATTGATTCAAATCCACTCCATCAGTCTAACAATATAAATGTATTTAAAACTTTACTTTCACAGGAAAATAGAAAAAAAAAGAAAAAAGAGGAACAGCCATGCATACTAAGCAGCAAATCTCTTCAAAGTCCTTGTGCCTTCTAAAACAAAGGCAGGATCTTTAGGAGAGGCATGAAGAGAAGCAGGATTTGTAATCATGATTACTATTACAAAAAAAAGATGCTTGGCCCTTTTTTTTTCTTTTTTTGAAGTAGAACATAAGCAGTTAAACTGGACAAGGCACAGGGGTTTTGAGAACAGAAAAAAGAAAATTATTACTTCCTACAAAGACAGGCTCAAATAAAGATTTGAAACAATACTTCTGACTTTCTCCTGTGATCAGAGGAAACGAATTCCTCAAATCTAAGACAAGATCTCTGTTGTAAATTACTTCAAAGAAAGCTCAGAGAGAACATATATTGTATCGGCATAAAACCAACACACAGCAACAAACCATAACCAAAACCTTTACTACTTCCACAGTAAGAACTTATGGAAAACAAAGAGATGTGTCTTTTTACAGCCGTGCATGGACGGCTGTAAAATCAACCGATAATTTACCTGTTCTATTTCACTATCTCCTTACAGTTTTTTTACTTCTGCACAGTCACAGGTCTCTGAAACTGACTCTTACAATTCCAAGGATAATATTTCAAAAGCTATCCCACTTACTTCAATAATGAATGTTTTCTACAAATAGAAAGTATTTAAAAGTACTAACTTAAGCATTAAGTGCAACTTGATAGTACCCATTAGCTCACTGGTTGCCCAGCTTTCAGTAATCCTGCCTCACTGGAGAAGCCTGAGGACAGTCTATGCTTTGCTGAGGTCAAGCTCCTGCCATCTCTTCTCCACATTACTGCATCCTGTTTGCTGTTACCTCCCTTTCTCTTTACACTAGCAGCTTACTCATTTTTCCAGCGTCAGTCACTTACTCCGCTGCTTATTCCTGTCACACATTCAGGTGCAGAGGCATCTCATCTGGCAGGTAAATGGTCAGCATGTTTAGCAGAATTTAGCCTGGTCTCCACCTTATCTGAGAGGCCTGACTCACTACACATAGGTCATTCCAGTGTTCTCCTTTACTACAAAAATACATGGTTTACATATTTTCATAAGTAATGTTAGAGAAGTAATATATAGACTGTAGGATACATTACTAAATCAAAAGAATAACATGCAGAACAAACACCAAATTACAGTCTTAAACTGGGAATTTAAACATCAGCCAATATTCTGAATTCAAATTTCCATGTTGTGGTTACATCTACCTGTGGATAAAATAGATCTAGGAGCAGAGTTTTAGATTTTCACACACCTTGGAAGGGAGCATTAAATAGCGATATATATGGCCAGCCAAGACGGAGCTTATCTCAATGCACCTATTTGCATCTAAACTACAGTTCAAGAACTACTTATTTCTAGTAACATCCATAATCATACAAAACAAACATATGCCACAGAAATACAAGAAATAAATTAAAAATGGAGTGCAGAATGACAGGGAGGAAAAAAGAAAGGCCTACATCAAAGCTGTGAATGCCTTCTCCTCTGAAAGAATAATCACTCTACCCTCCCAGCCAACCCAGATACAGGCGCAACTCAAGACTGCTTTTCCATTTGAGTCTATTACGATCATGTCATGAGCTCTTTCTTATTAGCATTTCCTGCTCTTAGCCAGGCCATCTCCACAGCCAATACTTCCCACTGTTTCTTGCTTCCTTCTCCTGAAGCTGGCACAATTACCCAATCCCAAGCTGAGCCACAAATCAGTTACAACATTTCATGTAACTATATAGGCCCTGTATATACTTACATAGGAAATACAGTGTGTATATGCATACATGTATGTGTATCTTCTGTCTGCATTTACACACACAGACACACTCTATGTAGAAAATAACAGCATTATTTAAACTGTATAGTTACTGTATATATAGCTATATGGTCTAGCTATACTGGTCTATGTAGCAGATAGGCTAAGGAAAACCATTCTGCTGGTTTAAAAAAACGACAACCAAACAACTTGAAACAATAGTTGTCCTCATTGCAAATGCAAGGGATTGCTCTTGCCAAAAGCTAACATAGAAATCATTCCCCAAGAAAAAAAAAATTTCCAAGAAATAAATAACATTTTATAAGTTTACCTGCCCTGCCACTGCAGCAAAATAACCATACAAAGGATCCTGAGCTTGTTCAGGGAATGCTGGTCCTCCTGGAGCTCCTCCATACTTCAGAAATCAAGAAGAAAATTAACTTTCAATCAATGATTTGGTTAACTGAATTAAGGAACTGCAGTGTTTGTACTTAAGAATCAACTTGCGCTGTTACACACACACCATGCAAAAAAGTCAAACTAACAAAAGAAGAAATTCCTTAATGTGGTATTGATATACTCATTTATAGTAATTTAAGCAGATCAGTGCAAAACCTTGCACAGGAGCAATCCATTGATTTAGGTGCAGTATGCTGTATCTCATCTGGGTTGAATTTTAGTCTCTACTTGGAGAAAACGGATACCAAAGACAGGACTAGAAAGGCACTACAGACTTTCATTTACATTCCAAAATTTTGAGCAAGGTGGATCTGTAAGGAAAATTTAAATGAAAGTGCTTCATGGAATGATGCAAGTTAATCCTGTTTGAGTTGAACCAATAGTCTGTGTGTAACAGCATCTGCATCCGTCCTTTGCTGAGTAGGAGCAGGAGTATCTTGCTCCTCAACACCACTCAGCTATTTACCAGCCCCTTGAAGTGAAGACGGATTTTTATCACGTCACAGAACAGTCTGGGCTGGAAAGGACCTTCAAATGTCATCTAGTCCAACCCCCTTAAAATGAGCAGGGATATCCTCAATTAGATCAAGTTGCTCAGAACCACATCCAGCCTGGCCTTGAATGCCTCCAGGGACGGTGCATTCACCACCTCCCCGGCAACCCGTGACAGCGTTTTACCACCCTCACTGTAGAGAATTCTCTCATTACATCCATCCTGAATCTCCCCTCTTTTAATTTAAAACCATCACCTCTCTTCCTATCACAACAGGCCCTGCTAAAAACTCTCATCTTTCTCACAGGCCCTTTTTAAGCACTGAAAGGCCACAATAAGGTCTTCCCAGTCTTCTCCAGGCTAAACAAGTCTAACTCTCTCGCAGTTTTTCCTCACAGGAGAGGCGCTCCATCCCTCTGATCAGTTTCGTGGCTCTCCTCTGGCCCCTCTCCAACAGCTCCTTATCTTTCCTGTACTGAGAATTACAGACCCTCACACAAGGCATTAGGCACCAGCCTTCGTTTGGGGGTTCCCGCCGTGAGCCGACTCGGGGAGCGACACCCGCAGAAGTGACCCTGCCCCACGGGCAGCACCGGCCAGGATGCCCCCCCGTTGTGTCCCCGCCCAACACTACCAGTCACCCCGCAGGACAGCCCGGAGGGGACCTCGGGTCCCCCCCCCCTTGGCCGTGCGCATTGAATAGGCTGCCCCTCCCCAGGCAGGCTGCTCCTTCGCGGTGTCCCCGAGCCCAGGCACTGCCAGCCCCGCCACCAGCCGCCGCTCACCCCGCCCTGGTAAAAACCGCCGCCGGGCGCCGGCTGCCCGGGAAACGCCATCTTCGGCTGGCACTCGCCCCGGACAGTCTGGCCTCGCCCGGATGGTACCACCCGCCCAGGAAGGGGGGACCGGGACGGGCTGCAGGATCGGGACAGGGCCGGGGCTGGAAGCGCTGCCAGCCGCGGTGAGCAGTCGGTGTCTCCAGTCACCGGGGCAGCAAGGCAGCTCAAGACGGTGCCTTCGGGAGCTGAAGGACCAGCCCTCCCCGTCACCCTGTCCCCCCATTGTGGTGGTACAGGCCGCCGGCCCGAAGGCGGCTTTTCCTCCCCACAGCAAAGGGGCGGTGCAGCGTTGCTGCGGGGCGCGTCCGAGGCGGTGGGTGGTCCCTTTCCCTGCGGTTTCCCCCGCTGCCGGCGTTGTCGGGGCGGTGCGGTGGAGCCGGTGGGGGCGGAGGCGGGCGGGTTCAGCTTGCTGCGGGGTGGCCCGGCCAGCGGCCGTCTGATGCCGACGGGAGGCAGCGCCCGTGGTAGCGCCGCACGGCTGGCAAGAGGCTGAGTGGCCCCCCAGCAAGCGGCCGCGGGAAGCCCGGGGTCCCGGCGCTGCTGTGGTGTCCGTGGCACATCCCGAGTGCGGCTGCTGCGCTGCGGCGTGAATCGCCTTGTGTTGAAGTCGCATTATTTTAAAATCTGTTATTTAAAAACATTTTTAATTAAGTTATTAAACTATTAAGTTATTAATTTAAATTTTAATCACATTTTGAATTTTACAATATTTAAACTTGTGATTTATAAAAAAGCCATAAAGTGCGCAAACTCAGTAGTTCATGTGTACATATTGTGTGTAGAGCCAAGGAATGGATTGGGTTGGAAGGGACCATCATCTATTTCCAACCTGCTGTCATGGGCAGGGACACCTTCCACTAGACCAGGTTGCTCAAAGTCCTGTCCAGCCTGGCCTTGAACATTTCCAGGGATGGGGCAGCCACTGGATTACATTAAACCTGTCCTCCTTTTTTGGTACTGTAGCTTTCTCTTCAAAGCGAACACCTACCCTGGTCCCAAAGACACAGAAATTGTTTAACTACATAGTTTTCTCCTGGGTCTGTAGGTCTAAATTCTTCCAGAGCAGGAAGAAGCAGGGAATGCCAGTGTCTCACTGGAGCTAGAGAGCCCTTTTGTGCTGGCTCCAACCAGCAGTGCTTGGTCAGAGGCTGCTCTGGTTTTTGTTCTTAGCTGGAGAACCCTTAGCAGAGCCTCCTCCAGACTGGAGGAAGTCGCTGGTGTAGCTCACGCTTTAATCCTGCTGTCTCTGTTCACTTCAGTACTCCAGGAAGCAACAACAGCTGAAATGGCCACAGCATGGTCTGAGCTGGACTGGTTATTTATGGAATACTAGAAATCCTTGCTGTTGAGAGATATTTCATTAAGCTGCAAGAGGATGAGAAATTATATGCTAGAGTCTGTATGACTGACACAAGTCTGCTGATGGAGACCTTGCAGAGTAAATAACCTACTGTCAAAAATCTGAAAGCGTAACATTTTATTTTCTGTTTGTTAGCATAATTTCTGAAGAATTTTATAAATTTGTTGTTGTGGTTTAATTATTAACCGTAATTATGGGCCTTATGAATTTAATCGTGTTAATTTATTGTAAATGTAATTGAGTCACCCGTCATCCAGAAAACTGGGCTTTCAGGCAATATTTATATAGCATACATTTTTATTATTTCAGTCCTGTTTACACTGATACTGTTAATACTTGCCCGTAACATGAAAGCAAGTATTGTGGTGTTCTGTGAAATTTTATCTTTAATAGAGTTGCCAAATGAAAGAGACAAATCATTATTTGATACCTTCATCACACAGGATAGCATATATGAAGCCTGTCTTTTGCAGGCAGCTGAGAAAGAAAGTAGTGAATCTGGCTAGCTTTTTGGCTTAAGAAATACCTATCTCACAAGAGTATTTGTGTAAGGATCTGTTGATATCAGTGCAGCAGTCAAATAGTTTATCAGACTTAATCACATGCAGGGTAGGTCATTGGAAATACTGTGCTGAACCTTCTTAGAGTTCATACGTTAATGTTTGGGCAAGAAGCCTTCCTAATTAAAATAGGATCTAGGTACAGCGATAAAAATACTAAAGACTGGAAAGACTGAAAATAAGTGGCAAAGAATATAAGTGATAAGATTTGAAGAGTTACACATTGATAAGCTAAATGTCAAATAGTATATATATGTTGCCAATAGCTTAAAGATAACAGGAAGATTTTTTTAACTGCCCTAGTGAGAAAAAAAAACAACAAAAACCAGGTAAGATTCAGATCAGTTGGTAGATAAAGATACTAAGTACAACTGTAGCTGTACAGAAAAGATAGATGTGTTCTGTACGTTTGGAAGTCAGCATAAATACCTGGTCATCCTCCGTTTGCAGTGCTTCAACTGAGACTACAGGTAATGAACACTGTACACAGTAGTTTATATTTGCAAGATTATTTAAATTCAACAATGCATAACTGAAAGAGCTAGAAGACAAATGTAACAAAGTACATGTAACAATGTACTTTATGTGGTTTGTTAGGTAGGTGTTTTGTTTGCACTGGTGTGTTTGTTCATTCAGTTTTTAAGCAAGGAAAAGGGAGGCTGCAATAGGAGGCTATTGGAGGAGATCAACAAGTACACATTTGCCTTCTGAAGGGCTACTGAGCTATGGTAACCTTTTAAGTTACTATAAGATTATTGCATTAGAAATGCATCAGTAAGAAGTCTGTGTAGAATAAATAGCCACTGATTTTGCAGATCTCAAAGAACATGTAATCACTCTAGTGGGAAGACTGAAGTCAAGCAGCACACCATGCTAGTACTGTTGCCTTTTTTTGAGATAATTCAGTGTGTTTTCCTAAAAATATGCCTAAGTAAAATAATTTTGCTTAGAAACTGAAAATTATGCATGCAGTTTACATTTCACAGCTTTACCTGGATTCTTTGTAATAGGATGTTAAGAAAGAATTAAGCTCAGAGGTAAGGTGATGGCATTACTGCCTTAAAATCTGATCACAATTCATATTCATTGCATGTGCCATGCTTCCTCACAGGGAACAGAGGTGAGCATAAGCCCATTACAACTCACACACTTTCTTCTTGCTGGTCTTCCCTCCCTCTGCCCCACTAAGTCTGGGTGTATTTAACCCTGATATGAGCTTGTGCATGATGTGGAAATACAGCCACCCTGAACTGAAAGCATTGCTGCACATGGTGCTGCAGTTAGGTTCCCACCCAGTGTAGTGGCTAGGAGCTCAGTGATGGTCTTCTGAGGCATCATGCTTTCCTGGCAAGGAGGTGTGGACTTTCCAGAACTGCAATAAAAGAAGCTGGGGAGGAGGCAGGGAATTAAAGTGTAAAGTTCAGATTTCTTGAAGTCTTTAGTTAGCACATCTGAGGGGATAAAAACTTGAGAATAAGTATATTTCTTAAGGATGGACAAAAAATAATCTCCTTACCCCTTTAATTGCCATAACTTGAGATGAGTCATGCAATCGAACAGTGGAATGTTAAATATAATACAGACCGGAAGTCTTTAATATCATGCCCAAATTAGTACCCAGAATGAATGGTGCTCTACTGTTTTGCTGCTTTCTCTTCTCGTTGACACAACCCTTTCTTTTTCTATTTACTGCACATTATTTATGCTCAGGTCTGCACACAGTTATTTGCATGGAATCGCAGAATGATTTGGTTTGGAAGAGATCTTAAAGACTATGCATTTCCACCAGATCAGGTTGCTCAAAGCATCATCCAGCCTGACCTTGAACACTGCCAGGGATGGTGCAGCCACAACTCCTGGGGGCAACCTGTTCCAATGCCTCACCACCCTCATAGTGAAGAATGTCTTCCTAATATCTAAGCTAAATCTCCCCTCTCTCAGTTTAAAGCCATTCCCCCTTGTTCTGTCGCTACATGCCCTTGTAAAAAGTCCCTCTCCAGATTTCTTGTAGATGCCCTTTAGGTGTTGGAAGACTGTTAATAAGGTCTCCTGGAGCCTTCTTTTCTCCAGGCAGAACAACCCCAACTCTCTTAGCTTTTCCTTATAGGAGAGGAACTCTGGTCATCTTCACGGCCCTTCTCTGGACTCATTCTAACAAGTCCACATACAAGGATTTTCTATAATAGGCAAGTTTTACGTTTGAATCATCACACAACATACTTGCAATGGCAGAGTCAAGGGGAAATAATTTCTGTCACTTTATAAGTAAAGATAGTGTGGAGATTAAGATTCTCTAAAAAATTTGACTGCCAGTTTTTGAGTTCAATTTTCGGCAGCCCTATGTGACTTCCAGACTTACTTTTCCCTCCCAGATCCAGCCTCTTTTGCAGATGATTCAATGGTGAACTTCCTTATTCCATACTCTTTCCCTTTGCTTCTTTTGTGTTCAGCATTGTGGGGATTCTTCATTACTCACTGAGTATCAGTGAGAGTGTCACAGAAGGGCTAAGACAAGATAACCTTAATCATGGATGGTGCAGCTAGTGAGGTTTTGATATTGAGATTTTTGAGGCCAACAATCAGCTTTTATTCAATGCAGTACAATAACACAATTTACCACATCAATCTCATGGTAAGTATAGCAGTTCGTGCATTCCCCAGGCACGAGTTCTTTACAGAACTAAAGTGCCATTTTTCAGTAACAGCATTAATTTCTAAGATCACACAACTTGCAGTTGGATGGATCCTGAGATGGTTTTTAAACAAAGTTATAATTACAATATAAAGATATCTGAAAATAACAGTGATACATGCCTGTGTCTTGGAAAAGACATTTACAGTTCTTCTTACTTTGTGTATCACTTGACAACTGATCTTTCTTCCTTTACCACATACCTTATTTCAAAGCCTTCAATACTGAAAACTTGGATATTTTAAAACACATTGATGAGAACTAGAGAAAGTCGTGAAAGCTCCTTTAAGGCTTTGGTTGAGTAACATGTGGTAAGGATCCAGATCTGCTCTGATTTGCCAGTCAGAAGCCAGACTATGAAAATGAACTGTGGATAAATGATTGCGTCACAGAACAAGTTCAGCTACACGTCACTTTTTGCAATCATATGTATCAGCATATATGTTTAGAATGTATATGAATCAGAATATATCAGAATAAATCAGAATATGTGTGTTATGTTACTTTACCTCAGTTAGGAACTGTCCTCAGGACTCAGATGTACAGCCTGGAAGATAAGCATTAGCTTGTAAAACTCCCAGGTGCAGATGGAAAAAATGTGATTCTTCAGAAGCGGTGTTGTGGATATCCAGCTACCAGAGTGTATTTCTGGTTCCACTCCTTATTTTCTGAATAATTTCATTGAAAACATGTGGCAGTCTAATGGAAAACTTGATGTGTGCTCCAGGAGGCCAAGCCTGAAATGCAGAATCTGTGGGCTAAAGAAAAAGATTCTGCTTTTTGTTCTCTTGATTAAATTTCTAGTTGTACAGTGCCTTTATATGAGCTGAAGCATGTTGGTTTGTGAATAGTCTTGAGCTAGGAATTGAAATGGTGTTTTGGTTTTGTGTAGCCTAAAAACCTTCTCTCTGCTACTTTGAGGATGAAAACCCTAAGCTTTAAGAGTTAGTTATACATTAGTTATGTAATAATAATAATAAATAATAAAAATAGCATTATGCTGTTCTCCCTGCTGTGTTTTTAGGCAAGCTTGGTTCTGCCAAGTGATCTAGTCAGAGGATTTAGGAATTATGTTCTACTTGAGTACCAAAATGGTGGTAGGTGGGTTAGTCAGCCACAGAGCAGTACTTCTGGGCAAAAGAAGCCCAGCATGTGGAATGCAGAAATGGTGTTCCAGGTGTCTAAATTTTGTGACTGTCACCCATGAGGTGCCTGATGTCCATTTCTGCTGTCATTTTACCTCCTAGACCTCTTGAGACTCTAGGCAGATAGTGTTTATTCTTCCCATGTCTGGTGCTTGAACTGAGTTGACACTATTCTAATGCTACCAGAATTCATCTTTGTTTACTGATCTGTAATTTTCATAATCATTGAGACTGGCAGAATCGCTGGGGGAATGTCTTGGGCTGGTTTGCATGTGACTCACACAGTAGAAGTGGCATGCAAGTAAATGTGCCAGGAAAACAAAGGCTTTTATAAATGTGTGTATGTATTTATATATTACTTAAGTGTCCCACTACCATAAGTGATGCAATGACGTTTCCAGCATTGGGGGAAATCACAAGTTTCATCACCTCTGGAGTGAAAGAGATGTGCTGCACTCTGGAGAAAACCATTTTTCTGATCAGAATGTTTTGGAGACTGTTTTGGTTACTCTTTCTATTACTACATGGGGTGTGTGTTGAAAATGCCTCAAATGTTGCAACACACATCCCCAAGTGGCCACATGAGATGTATTTGCAGTTCCTGTCCCAAAATCCTATAATACTTTATAGTACAGTCGTAAGGCAATACCAGTAAGTACATTTCTTCCTCTATGGCTTTTGTAAGTATTTTTTCTCATATTTACAGTCTATGCTGTTTCCCTTCCTCCTCATATGAGCTTTTTCTTTTTGTTTTGTTTTGTTTATTTGTTTGTGATTTTTTTGTTTGTTTTGTTTTGTTCCCTTTTTCCCATTTCTTACGACCTTTTCTCATTGCTGAAGAGTGAAGGAATCAGCTTATTGCTGTCTCCAAAAGTGCCCACCAGATGTCACACTGGTACTTCTAATGCCGACACATCATCCCACGCTTGATGGCTTTCTAGCCCGTAACCTTTTTGCTTTAAACAAAGGCAAGCTCAGCCAAAGGTAGAAAGAAACAGAGCCCACCTGAACAAGCCTCAGGTACTTGCTGCAGCAGCAGCTCCTCGGGTCTCACTGCTGGTGTCTAATAAGAGCTGTAATATTCCTGAGCCATTTTTTGTGCCAAACTTAAATATGTAACAATAGTTTAGGCAGTTATGTAAAGGTTTTCCTATTAGAAAAAACAGCATAGGTTCATGCATTTATTTTTGGACACTCACTCTGAAATTTTTGGCTAATATCTAAACGTTTGGGTATGACAGTTCTAAATAAATAGATTGGTTAAAAAGTGTAGTTTCTAAAATTAGCTTTAAGTCTGCACAAAGTATTCCATTTTGCCATATTTTATGTGAACTGGATCACAGGGAGAATTTCTTCTCACTCTGGTGGAGGTAAGAATCTTTTTGTCAACCTAGAAAGAGTGATCACTATCTTCAAATGAGGTCATGATTACTCATGTAAAGTCAAAAATCATTAGATATGTATAATAATGCATAATCATATTTGGTGCATTGAGCATGGTTCCTCATGGTACCACGGCTATCAGGATAGCTGATACTATACAGATTCTTCTTATTTCAGGTTTGCCAGATGTGTTGTACATTTTTTTGGTTGGTGTATTGATGCTTCTTTTGTGTTCAATTCTTTTGTATCTGAACCCTTTTATATATTGTTAATGAGTACACTGTAGGTGATTCTTCCTTTTTCTTTGAGTAACACTGTTAGGATTTTCAGGAAAATAAAACAAGGATTCAGCCACACCTCTTTGTAAAAACATTCACATATGTTTAAAATTATGCACAGGGATTATAAGAAAGCAAAGGAGTGAAGAGGCCAGATGAGCTGTCACTTGCTGTACCCTGCTTCAATACTTAAAAAAGCTACAGATTTTTTGCTGTTCTGATAAATACGTATTGTTATTAACAACAGTGCATATTTTTATATCATCTAGCTGCAGAATCTTTACAGGTGCTAATAATCACTTGTTGTTTCACATTTGTATTGTACATGCTTGACATGTGGCATTCAGGAATGATCTGTCCTTGAGATGTCTTAAGAGTACTCCACAAGTTTACAGCAAAGCTTTCTGATTCCCTTTGAATTTTATTTAAGCGAAAATTACAGCAATCGGTTGGTGGCAGCAAACACTAAAAAAAAAGGCTCTTTGAAGTATGGAACTGCTTTCAGATGTGGGAGCCCAGTCTGGGCACCATCCTTTCTGGGGGCTCCCATGGCTTGCTAAAGACCTTGAGGAGCCAGCAAAGCTGTGGATAAGTACAATCATCCCTACATTTTTCTGTATTAGGGTGTTTGTATAACTCTATGAGGATGTTCCTATCCTCTTCCCTTTCTGCTTTCATCCATAGGTTTTGTGTCTTCATTCATTTTTGGTAGTTTTCATCACCTTTTGTATTAACTACTATCTAGTATGGTTTTCTGAGGATTCAGCTTAAGCATACTACCTCCAAATCTAACACAGCATAGCACTGTCAGCCCTTCACATAGGTATTTCACATACATACTTGACAGAATTGATCAAAGCTAGTGTTCTCATCATGTTCTGTAGTGGAGGCTAATGAAAATATTACAGACTGGGAAAAAAACCCGAAAAGTCATGGTCTAATAAAATCACATATTCAGGACAGTGCCAACTCCATAGTAGTTCTGACATGTAAAACGGCTATATGATAGCTCACGGCTTTCATTATCTTGGGTTTAAGGGGGCGGTGTTCTTCACTGGTAGTGGGCACAGTGAATTATACCCTCCTAATCCTATTTTGCGCAGGAACTTTCAATGATGCAAAGACTGAATCAGTGCACAGTCTTGTGAAGCTCTCTGTTGGAAACCTATTTGGAGTGAAGGTCACAGATATCTATCTTCATGCTTGTGGAAGTGGCCAGACTTTTTCCATCTGAAAAGTAAATAAGTCTGCTTCCTCTGGAGGTTTGCTTTCCTTAAGAAATGAGTGGGAGAAGAGGGGGGGAGAATGAGTATGGATTAAGTGCTTTATTTTCTTTCCCTCATGGACTCTGTTAATAAAACTAGTCAGAAGGCAGAGCTCTGCAAATACTGTCCTCTTCCTCTCTGGAATAAAACATGGAGGCATGTTAAGGGATATTGTTATCCTAGCTGAAAGAACTGATATTAAAGTGTAGATATGCATTCAGTATGAGTACTTTGTACCCAAGGAAAAGACTTAATTTTCTTCTTATGCAGGAGTTAGAGCTCAGGGTGTCAGCAATTCTCAGATTCCTCTGATTCCATCTACCTCTGAACACTACCACTTCCCCATAAACAAGACCTTATTTTTCTTTTTTCCCTCTGACTCTTTCCACTTTCTTAATTTGTAAAACATTTAGGTTTCGCTTCCATAATTCAACTGATTACAGAATGAATATTCAGCAGAAATAATCTTATTTAAGCATTTATTACATCCAAGATTGGGATTTAAGGCACGTTCACAGAGTATTAGGGCTGCACCTAGTTCTTGCTGTAATCCCTTTTTAGCTTGCTGCTTCTGCTGTAGGTAACAGATTGAATTTAATTAGTCTATTTTATTAATATTATGCATTTTCTGAGAACTAAGCAACCCTACTTAAGAAATTGTTACTGTGTTTTCCACTAGATTTATTTTTACTGTTTTTCCTGGCACATCTCTGACAGAAACAGCATTTGGACTGATCACGGAAGCTTCTCTCCAGATAGCTAAGGGGAAACTCTTTATTTACATGTACACTGTGCTTGAGCTAGAGTGACCTACTTAAGAAACACTTCACTTTTTTTCTCCTTGTAACCATGTGTGGAAAGAACTAGATGATGAAGCAGCATGACTTTTTTTTTCCTCTCTTTTTTTTTTTTTCTGGTTTGTCTGTTTTTAGAAACTCTCAGAAGAATAAGCAAAAGGTATGCAAGTGGTAGCATTCACACACTCATTCCCATATTTTGAAGGTCAAACAAGCATTTTGTGATGCAGTGTAAGATTCTGCATTCACAGGCAATTAACATTTCATCTAATGATACGTCTCTATGCTAAACTCAGTGACTGAGGCTTGACTAGAGCATCCACACCAGCATCCACGTTTTATCTAACTGCAAGAGACAGTGAATCCACCCATGCTAAAGAATACTCACCTGATAACATGAGTATAATTATTCCCACTGCTTTTGTCTTCAAGGCACCACCAGAAGCTTTTTAATCTAAATTTGTATGACTTTAACTCCATGTATTTTTGTTGTATCTTTCTCATGCTGAGATAATGAGATTTTACACTGGCGCTTTGTCTCACTGATGATTCCAATACTTCTAACCTAAGCATTTATAGCTTATTAGTCTTAATTTTCTTTTCTCTGCAAAGAAGTAATTTCCTCATGTGTGTTCTCTGAAAATAAGTGCAACAGCATCAAATGTCAAATACCTAAGCATGGGAAGAATTGAACAAGTTTCTTTACTCTCAGCCTCTGGGTAGAGTGATTTAAATAGAGTTGTATCTTTTAATCACGTCAAAGCTGCCTAAATTGTGGTTTTATCTGTAGCTTATTTGGTACTCCATGTATGCTTGTCTTACACCTGATGCTCTGTTAAAGACAATCCCAGAGTTGTATATGTTTGTATAGCTTGTATTTTTTTCTGCTGTTTCATAAAAGAGATGAGCTGCCTTTTCCCACTTCTCCAGGCACTGGATTATAAAATTTTATCAATCATATAATTACCTGGGTATGTTTTGTTGCTGTCCTGGGTTAAGGACAGTTAACATTCACCTCTAACATTAGTCTGTAAATGTAACAAATATTTCCACATTCTTATACCATTTTTCATGTAATGGACTTTTCTCCAGAGTCTCGATTGTCGCTCTCACTGCGTGGAACAGTACACACAGATACTGCTCTCTGAGTCAGCTGAGTAACTTCTCCTCCCTGTACCGCTGAAAACCACAAGACCATGTTAGATCTTTCTCCTGTCCTCTCTTTCCTACTCCCCTAGCACATTTGAACACAGTTCATAGCCCCTTCTGTGAATGCTTTGCAGCTGGTGATTTACAGGCTACATCTCCTTGGGCTGGAAGAGTGGCATGCAATCTTTGTTCCTCTGCAATCAGTTTCTGCAGAGTTGGATCCAGTGGTGCTGTGGCTGAAAATGAATCATTCATGGAATCATTTCCATGTATATCTGTCCTCCTTGCTCATAAGGTTTTCCAGGGTAATACAGCTTTCACATTTTCTCAGCAATGATTTTGTGTTTGTTTAGACTTGTTTCGTGTAATGTTGGGCATACAACTAATTCCTGAGAAACTCCGTAGAGATCCGCTTATGTGGTAGTTGTTCTCCACATGAATACACGAGAGTAGGCTACAAAACCTGTAATCCTGCAGGTAACATACTACCTATTTTCACAGTGTTATTAACAGATTTTTATTAGCATTTATTTTTTTTGAAATTATGTTCAAGTTTGAGATTATTGGCAGTGACTGCTAATGTTTTTTGTTGTTTTTTGTTTTTTTTTTTTACTTTATTTAGGGGTTTTTTTAGTTGTGAACTACAAAAAGTTGAAGTACCTTGAGACTTTCATTGTCATCATTAAGAGAATTTAGTGTGTGGTTGTATTTCTACATATACAGTAAGACCAGTATGATTTATATTTTGCCAAAAATAAATACATATAAAATCACACTTTTTCTTCTTACAGCTGAGCTTATCTCTGGGTTAATATTTATGTTTCATATATAGCCACTATTCTGGACACTTCAGATATATCATGGAAATCATAAATGTTGGCTGAATGCTACAGTTAAAAAAAATCAGGCTGTGTGTATATATATAAAATATATACCGAAGTGAGGGTAATCAGCTGTCAGAATCATTTGCCAAAAGCGTAGTGAATTTTCTAATGTTTAAATCAAGTTCAGCAGTTCTTTCAGAATATCTTTAATTCAGGAGTTCTCAGCCTGTTTTAATGGATTACCTGCCAGCAGTAACAAATGGTAACTAGGATAAAACCGCATGTTGTCAGGAAGCTTAAACTTTATAGCAATCTGCATTACTGTTGGAAAATTTGTAGGGGTCTGTGAACGGAAAAATATGACAACTCCTCATAATTCAGAAAGGAATTAATTCAGACAGTGTCTGCAGCCCATGTTCTGCAGAAAGAGAGAATAGCTAATCACAAAGTTGCCTTCTGGCTCTCTAATCTCCTTGTAATTAGAGAACTATCCTCAGCTTTAGGAAACCTGCATCCAATTCTTCCCCTTGCCTTTGACTTCCTACATGATGTTGTGTGAGTCACTGACACAGGGATCATTACAGAAACTTGGAGTATGTCTGTGATGGCAGCTACGTGTGAATCTAATTGTCAGCTGCGTTGTAAAAGACAGAGAAGACAGCTTTGCCAGGGCGTTTGTCTGAAGAAGAGATGTTAGAAGTTATTCAGTGATTCAAGGTATTCATGATACTTGGGTATTCAGTGTTGCCCCAAAAGCCAGCATGTAGCTGCACGAAAACCTTCATCTCTCAGACTTCTGTAACTGGACGGGATATGCCCCTCAGGCCCTGGCAAGCTTGAGTATCTTTAAATGGTTGAATTTATTTACCTCAACAATGCTAGGCAGGTTTGATAGTAAAACAAGACTGGAGTTTCTTCAGTATGACTTGAGGCTTGACCTTTAGACCAGTTCAATTAAAGATGGGATTTGGATTCCAATATTTACTGATGGAACTGGAAAACAGAAGCTACAAATAAAAGAAACAAACTGTAATCCTGTATGTATTTGACATAATTCCATGTGATTATTGCAGCCACCCCCTCTGATTGTCTGGGCCAGTTCTGAGGGATGGGAATGCTGTGCCTGTCCTGTCCCAGGGCTCCTAAAGCTCTGGGTCATTGCTAGCCAAGTGAGGAGGGAGAAACTGCTCCATCTCCTCCTTCCTCCCGGGAACTACTCCCTCAAGCCACCTCCTCAGGTGCTGCTCATGCTGTTATTCATCTTTCACTTGCCTTCTTCATCAAGTATTGTAGGGCTTACCTTGGTTAATTTTTTCATCCCACTTAAATGGTTTACCCTTTCTTCAGTGAGATCCTGTGTTTGATTTTGCTTCAGTTCTTTAACCATAAAATCAAGATGCTTTTGTCTCGCATTGAAACAGAGCAGTCCATTAAGCAGTCTCTGTCCTGTATCTGGGCAGTTGGATGCTGGCATCTCTCCTGATTCTTCTCCCCTTGGGAAACCGTTTTTCCAGCTATGTAAGTTCTGAGCCTGATGCACAGCTGGGTTTGCTGCTGCTGCTGCTCAACAGAATGTGGTGTGGAGTGGCAGTTACCTTTAGAAAGGTTGCAAAGGATGAGAAAATAGTCTCATTTGTACCAATTTGGACCAGGGATAGAAGGCTATGGTGGGATTCTAAAACGTGGGTTATACTCCAGGGCTGCCAAGATCAAAGTCTTCATTTAATTCTTTACAAGGTACCATGCAACCAGAAATGTGTGACATTTTTCTGTGATGGAGCCAGTAGGAAAGAAGAAATTTGAGGTTCCTCTTTTTCCTTCTTTCCTTCTCTCTCTCTCATTCTAATATATTTTGTTCCTTTCATTCTGTATACTGTTCTTCAGAATTATTCTTTGGAAATACTTCCCTCCTTCTACGCCAGCACTCAGTCACAGATAATCTGTCCCAAAAATGCCTTTTTTGGGATATTCTGTTTTGGTCTAGTGCTGTTCAACCACTTGTGTCCTGCAATGATAAGCATGCTACAATAACTTACATTTTTTCATTTTTCATTTATCTGTTTTCTGAAGTCTCTAAAGAGGGATTTATACAGTCTATACTTTCTCATCTTCCATAAAACCAGGGAAAAATATTTAATGGGTAATAAACCAGGAAAGGTCTCTGCACTGGTGTTTAATAGCTTGAGTCTACTGATTGCGGTTAAGCTTTTTCTAGATTAAATCTGAGCAAGTATGAAGAGAAGCAAGCACAGTGAAGGGGCTGTATTTGAATGAACATCAAACAATAAACAAATCTTGATGTGGAAGCAAAAAGAGAGTCAGGAACAAAGGATGTGTGTGAAGCCATATAAACAAAAAATTAACACTTCTGGTTTGCAGCATCTGGAGGCATTAGCTAAGTCAAGTTTCATGCAATTCTCTGAGGTCTTTGCATGGTGTCTTAAGGTTCTACAGTGTGGTTTTTTGTAGCATTGAGATTCCTTATCAGAAAATCATGTCAGGGTCTAGTCTTGTCAGAGCTAGTATTTATGTAAATTCTGGATTCCAAGATTAAAGAACATTAAATTAAGGCAATGCACAACAGTAAGTAATGTACCGTTTTTCTCATCATGGTGATATTTGAAAAGAATTATCTGGAGGAATATCAACTTCCTCTAAGGAGCGGATAATTCATGTTAATGTCAGGAATTAGAGATAAAAATGGAGATTCACAACAGAAGCATGGGTACTGCAGAGGAAGAAAAGAATCTCTGTAGGAAGGAAGAGTTTCCATGGTATATGAAATAGAAGCTATAATTAGGCTATAATGGAAATACTGAAGATTTATTAAATGTGTTAATCATAGCATGGAAGAGCAGCTGAACACAGGTTACATAGTTCCTGTGGGTGTTCATACTGTTCACTAGTTCACCATCTGGACTAGTGAATCAAACAGGCTCACCTGTGTCTGAGACAAGAGATGCTCTTGTGAAATCTTGTGTCTGATAGGAGGTAGCAAGAGGTAACAAGGCTGACAAAACCTGGCATGCTGGAAAAAAGGGGCTTTCTTGGTCATGTCTTGGAGTGAGAGGTGACGGGTAGGGCAGAGAAGGCTGACAGAATGTTATGCTGCAGAGCGAAAATAAGTTGCAGATCTCAGGATTTTTATTGTGGTGTGGTACTGAAGGGAATTGTGAGTGTAAAGAACCTTGATGTGGAGGATTTCTCAGCTAGACCAGCTGCTGGGAGAACTTTGAGATAGCAGAGGAATGCT
>JAOEHY010016684.1:0-16039 GCA_025447955.1 Psilopsiagon aurifrons | reverse complement strand
TTTTGGTGGTGGTCGTCCCGTCCGTTCCGTCCCCCCCCCCCCCCCGACTGGTGAAATATCAGATCTAAACCAAGTTACACAGGTGTAATGATCGTATATTTTTGTGAGCTGCCCCTCACCAAAACTAATCAAACTCCCACTCCTTTAGTTTAGGAGTTGAATGCCTCTGTCACACCCACAAAGGAAAAGCAGCAAGTAAAGAAATGTTTTTATCACTTGGGTTGCAAGTGTTGTGAAATCCACTTTCCAAATAAAGCATGCCATTGGAAAGAGAGCCCAGCTCTTTTTTTCAGGAACAGTTTTACTTCCTGAGGAGTAGTTGGTATTAGTCGCTTTCCATTACTCAATGCTGACCATGAAGAGATAGATCAAGTCTTGTTTTAAATCCTACAACACAGAAAGAAAAACTACATTGGAAAATGCAGCCCATTCTGTGGTGCTGCTGTCTTAAATTCAGGATTCAGGTCCCAGATCTATTTTTGCATCGCTGTAGCCAACCATGTACAAACTGATGCACATCAGTTACACTAAAGAATACTTCCTTCTTTGCAGTGATGTGGAAACTGTAATATTGGTTTAAGTATTTGCCCATGAACATATCTGCAAACTTTACAGAGGCTACCAGTTTCTTCTGAAAAGTTCCAAGAAGTCAAACCAATACACCTAGCGTTAGTGCCATAAAGCAGTAGTGAAAACAATGGCTTTATTTACACTGTGACATTTAACATTGTTTTCAAACAGGACAATGAGGTGATATCATGATAAACGCCACAAAAAGCATGTTACAGAAAGAAAACTGTAATAAGATACACAAGTTTAACACGAGAGCAAGCTCTGGAAAGAAGTATCTGCAGTTTCTACGAACTGCAACTTTTCACACAAGTGTGTGAAAGAAACTTTAAGGACACAAACTTTAAGAAGCAGAGTTAAGGCTCTTACTTGCAAGTCATCTTGCTACTGGAAGCATACTGAAATTACTTTCTCCAAACAGAACGTGCGTGGGGACTTACCCCTGTGCACGAAGCTTTACAATTATGATCCTGTGGAGCTCAGTCTCCACTCAAGTAAGGGCTGCATGTGCTGTCCTTCCTCTTTACTGTATGAATGAGCTTTTACCATAGGCTCCTCAAGATGAAGACATGTATGCAACCTGAGTCCCGATCTAATGTAAAAAAAAAAAAAGGCTTTTCCTCCCTTGTCCCCATCACCAGGGGGTGATGATATACTTGATATTTCCAGAATAGAAGGAAATCAGATATCCCTTTGTCAAAGAAGCTAGATAGAGTATATGCAGTTACTGCAAAGTAAGCTTGCCTATTTTAGCTTTTAAAATACATGAAGGTGTAAACCTGGATGAAATCAAGTAAACCAGGCTTTCAGTTAACAGTGGTGTCAGATTACACTCTAGGTGAGCAAGATGAGAGAGCACAATTTTTGCTGAAAATAGTGAAGAGAACAAAGCCTTTAATAACACCCATAACCTAAACCAGCACAAGTTCCAAAATGGCATCTAAATTGGTAGCACCAAAAAAGGGAGATCACCCAGACAGCACAAAACAACTGACAGATGAAGGGATGTTCTGAGGTTCATTCAAAAACATCTTCCTGCATTTATGTATACTGTACCTCCCTCAACGCTACATATTCATTTCAACCAGGATTTTGGAAGCCATTACAGGAAAGTTTATACTGGCAGTTAGCAGAGCCTTTTTTGTTTATGAAACAAAATGCTTTGTAGGCATTGTAGCCTAGAAAGCTGAGCACCAGAATGAAAATGAGGTCTTGAAAGACCAAAGTGTGGGTGACAAGAGGGCAAGACATAAGCTTATATAAAAGCTGCTTCTGATGGACTCTGCATTAATTGTGGGTGCAAAGTACTCACTTGTACTTATCACAAAGTACAAGTCATCTGGTTTAGGGCCTTGCAGAATGCATCTGCGTTACCCATACACATTGGTCAAATTCTCCTTACTGAAAAATTAGCATCACTACACTAGACCAAATAGTGTTCAAATCTTTCTTGTAAAAAGATGGTTATTAATCCTGATTCAGGCCCTTATTAAACCAAATATCCCACAATGGACAACCCTGTGAAGAGGAGAGAGTTGGGAAAGGCCCACTACAACACCCAGTTAGTACAACTCACAGGTATCTTTGGCAGTGCATCCATTCCAGTTAATTACTCTTGTATAAATCTTCCAATGAACAGCGTCCTATTACCTTATTCATTCTCAGTCTCTCTGGGATTTCATGAAAGCTCACACTTGAGAAGGCATGTAACTGTAAAATAACTTTCATTCCTTTATTCAAACTTCACATGTACAGTGGACAAAAAGACATTTTAAAACATATCCATATAATTATATGGATTTTTGCAACATATCAAATTCAGATCAAAATTATGATATACACTATATTTCATAAGTAAGCTAAAGCTTAAGTGTATACTTCATTTGTGTAATAAAACCCAGAAACTATTCTGAATACTGGAACATTCACCAGTCAGATTTCACCAAGTGGAAAGTTGTTTACAGCAATTTGCAGGTTCAGAATCCCTCTTTATAGGGACTGTACAACCACACTGTAGGCAGGTATCTGAGTTAAGGAGTTTCCCATCTATTTTTCCAAAGAGCCTTCACTCTACAAAACCAGCTGCTGTCAGTTGCAATGGATATAGGCAGATTCAGACCAGCAGTTTTCAGTATGCAGGTTGCCAGCCCCAGATGAGCTCAGCAGAAGTTATCTTACAACCAGAATCTAAACTCAGCTCATCTTCACAGTCCTAATGTGGTTTTGCTTATAGTTGGGTGTTTTGTCCTCAGATGCTAGTAGCAAAAGCACTCTTCATGCAACTGGAAAGGACCAAAAGTTTGAAACAAGAGCCAGAAGAGTGACAGAACATGTGGTTTTAAGAGAAAAGCTGGAGGGAACATCCACATTCTCAAGATAACCCAAAGAGAGCTTCACAGAACATCCAGTCCCGATGGAAGAGATAATGACAGTTAAATGCAAAGTTCAGGTTAGCACATTTCCAGTGTAAAAACATTCCCTCCATCAGATGTTAGTACTGCCTTAGTCAGAAATAACAACAGATTCTGAACACCACTTAAAAAATAATACAGTTCTTCTAAAGATGGGGAAAATACAGGTAATAACATACTGAAATCTAAATTAACAGGTCCACACTTTACAAAAAAGTTGTAAGACTTAAATAATCCCTTTTTAAACTGCATAACACATGATAAATAGTTGAATGTTAATCTGATATATGCTGTACCGTTTAGCTCTTGAATCCAAAACCTTTCCATAAGAGACATCACACCTAAAACACCATCAAATAAATAGTGAAAACCCAAAAGATACTGTTTCAAAGCATGAAGAGTTAAACAGTACATTATGCAAGATAATCAGCATTATACATACAGGGAATGCCATTCTGGTTGAACAGATGAAGCAGTATTCTCCATGAAATACTAGGCACAAGAGCAAATCAATTAGACAGGCTTTTTTCTGCCCAAGAGACAAGTCTGAAATAAACATTCTTGGCAATACAACATTGTAACTGATATGCTTCTCAATATTTAAGAGCCTTAATAGCAAAAATTGTGAAGCCGTGTTTATATTTGTGTCCTTGACAAGCAGTTACAGTTCTGGACAGATTTCTTCTACGCTGTGTGCTCTACTTTCCAGCTGGTCACGAGTAGCATGTGCTGCATAAGAAAGATTACACACAAAAAAAGGTAAAATAGGAAATTCTTCACACTCCTTGCATATTTTCAAAACACACACAAATATCCTCCTGAAATCATCTTTGCTCCTCCACAGGTAATGCTTGCCAAGCCATCTTACCAATGAACAAGCTTTCAGTTTGAGAGCATAGAAACTTCTAGAATAGTTATTTCACCTTCATGCTCCGAGGGGATAGCTAACAGCATTGTTCAGCATAGCGAGCACTGAACGCTCACCACCCCTGGTACTGGGGGACAATTTAAACCAGGAGTTGAGAGAGAACAATTTGCAAAACTAACACATGAGGTTCCTGAAACACAAGCAAGCAGAGTGCTTTTCAGGACAAATTTCAATTCCAGATAAGGCACTTTAAAACTAAACAAGCTTATAAATGAGCAAACAGAGTCTGTTGTGTTTTTCAGGAAGTTGTTAAACTCATAGTTTTGAGCCAAAGAACAGCAGTAAATCAGAGAAAGAGCCTTCTCATTAGTGCGTATGAAAAAGCTCAACTATATATATATGTGTATATGCGTGTGTGTATATATATATATATATATAAAATATGGGCACCTCAAAAAATCAGTGACATAAAGCAAAGAACAAAGAAAACCACATCCAGATGATAATATTCTCTAAAAAAGGTCAGTTAGGCTTGCGCATGAGTTATGCTTGGTGTAACAAGTGCAGGTTAACAAGCGCATAACATAGCTAACAAGTGAAACTGATGAGTGTACCCTCTGAGACTTCTCACTTCAGTCATCTTCAGGGTGATGCCCACCCTGGTTAAGAAAACACAATGTATTCTGTATCTCTCAAAGGCCAAAAGGGCACACTCAGTCATCTGAGAGCTAAACTGAGGAGCAGTATCTGAGCAGGGCTATTATAGCAATAAATGCTACATGAACCATAGAGAGGGAACAAGTTTTACTTCTTGTCAAATGAACTGCTATCGATCACACCCTCGCAGCTGATACTTCTGTGTAGCAGAATTAAAGACAGATCTGCACTGAAATCATCATGCTTAAATTTACGTACATTGGGAATCTTCAGTGATTTCACACAAAATTTCTAAAGGAAAAGTGTTTATGGAGAGGAACAAAGGTCACTTTTGCTATTTATGCCATTTGCAGAGTAATAAATAGGGAGCAGGCAAAAAAAATTCCAGGGAAGCTGAAATGCTAAAGCAAGCAATCCTAATGCAGTGTATTACAACTTTAGCTTTCTTTTCCACAAAAATGCTTGGGTGCTAAAACCCATGCACGCGGGATAAGGTACTGTTACTTGAAGTAAGAAGGAATGACCTATACAGTTAAAACATTCGGTAGCCCAAGATGAAAACAGGCAAAAATATGAAAACAGTTCTCACCATTACTGACTGGACTGGCCATCTTCATTTCACTCACCAAGAAACCTCAGTCTGTAACCAGAAGTGCAACTTATATTAGCCAATCTGGTGGCAGCTGACAGAAACTTTCTTAAATACCTGTCCTAAGACTTTAGCCCTTTGTTCAAAAAGAGAGTGTTGAGATTAGAACAGTACTGTTAGTTTTACTGAAATACAAACCAGACAGGGTTAGAGGGGGGAAATGAACATCAGAGAAGAGAAGCACAGTACTTTCAAGGATCTTCATGGAAAACAAAAAAAATTCTAAGTGAGAAAAGGGTCACAAACTGCCTGAAAAACAACACAGGAGCTAGCAGGGCCCCACAGTCACAACAGACCGCTAGGAAACACCTCTTATGCCACATCTTATCCTAGAAGAAACACTGTAAGTCATGTCATTCCACTGGAATATGAAGACACGCCAGCTGCTGCTTACATAGACTGACAGATTCAGACATGACAGGTAAGTGGTGGCCACATCATCAGATGATCTCCAACTCCAGAAAAAGCGAGGTTGAATGGAAGAAATTATCAAAATGTAGCCACAATAGGACGTTCAGTTCCTTTGCAGTTAAAAGTAAGCGTCAGAGCTGTCAGTTTAACAGAGCGAAGCCAAAATAAGCCATCACCAAAACCAGGTCCTGCACCATCCAGTAATACATTGAATAAAGAAAATCCTCCTTTTCTGCTCTGTTAAGAAAGCATTTCAAAACATGATTGGAGGTCGCACAGCTCTTTGAAGAGCTCATCCAGATGAATAATCTTTCCACACACTTAGACCTAACAGGGGACTCTCAGGAACAAGAATATTAACAGCATTTTAATCCACTTCCATGAAGGAAACAAACAAATTGAAATACTGTTTTAAATACCCAATTGCTTAATATGATCAAAAGCATAGCATGACCAAACGCACAGACTAGCAAAAAAACCCCTAAATAGCGAGTGTTAAAACCAGCTATTTGAGGAAATGCTCAGTAGCTGACATCTGTTTAATTGACGTGTAAATAAGGAGATTTGTCTGTGCCTTCAGAATACAGATGAGAGTGATAAAGAGATGTCATCTTAAAAAAGTTATTTCAGTAAACTTTGACATTACTTGAATGCAGCTGTGTTGCTGAACATTTATCATCGGTGTAGCGATTTCTTAAAACGTGGGCAGTGGCAGAAGACAGAGAGGTTTATTAACAGTTTCATCCATATTCATCATCCTCTGACTAACTCTGCCACAAAGAATCACACATGATCAGTCTGAGGACATTCAATTCACTAGCTGCTACAAAAGCAAGACCAGTACTTGACCTCAGAGTAATGATCAAGTACAGAGACCAGAAGCAATGATAGCTGATAGAGACATTAGGAGATAAAGAAACATGAGGGTTTAACCAGAATAACAGAAAACAAAAGTGAAGAATTGAAAACTACATCAGATTAATGGCAAGTATTTCTATATGCCCTGTTGTGGAGGTGAACCAGTTAGTTAATACGTTAATAAACTGGCTAGCAGTTATGTTTATAGAATCTATTGGCCATGAGCAGTCTAAAATTGATAATTACCAGTGGTGGCTCTGAAGCTGGTTATGAAGGAAGGTGGAATGGACTTCAACAATAGAGATGGAAAAATGCTGCAAAGGTGTGCCTTCTTTCCACTGGTGAATGCAGCTGGCGAGCGGAGTTGCCTCTGTTTTACAGCAGAGTGCAGGATGGCAGCTTCAAGCCATGGAGAAAGGTCATAAGGTTGCCTATTGGAGCTCTCCTTTCCCCTGGAGAGTGAAGTTCTAGTAAATAGCCATTCTAAGGCATATATTAAGTTACTGGATAAAGTCAGTCCATTATCAGTGGGTCTCAGACACATATCAAATGATCCTTTCAAAGCATTTATGAAGGCATTAGCCCTCCCATAATTAGTAATGGGACTAAAATGTGCAACCCACAGAACTTGAACACACACAACTTTGCAAATCACCTTTTTATTGTGTGTAATTTATTCTAATTTTAGAAGAGACCCTAGTTCATACAATTATGAAAAACAAGTGTGAACCAAGTTAAACCCATGCAGCATCTTCCCAAGTCTGCAGACCGTGCTAACATCACACAGCTTTGCCAAGCACCAGATGAATGAGATTTATAGACTTCATTGCCACTAGTCTCATGAGCAACAGATGTCTATTTTTTTTAATGCCAAAAACTTGTTCAAAGTGCTGTTAAACACAGAGGTGGTGAACACAGGGTAGTGAACAGCTGTAATGATTCAACAGAAGGACACCACAAAAAACAAAACCAAAACAAAAAAAAAAACCAAACAAAAAACAAACAAAGAAAACCCAACACCATATCCCAAAGACTTTCATTATACAGCCTACCCATTTCACCCAGAGGGAAGCTTAAAAGATAGGAGAAGGTGTCTGCCTCTAGTTTTAGGAGTTTCCTATCAAGAGACAGTCCTGCAGCAGGTTCCAAAAGGGCTCCCAGCTAAAATCTCTTTCTTCCAGCAGCTGCACTAAAAGAAAAGCTGCACTAAAAGCAAAGCTGAGGGTCTTATCCTATGCTAAAGAAAAGAACATTACTGCTTAAGGACAAGAGCATACCAAAGTCCTAACAGCAGTTTTACATTACAGTAAGACAGGCAGAAGTTCTTCTGCAGGAACTTAGATACACTACTCTCAACAGGGAGGAAGCATTCATGCTAGTCTTCCACTGCTGTCTACAGGGTAGTTTGGGAACAGAATAGGAACTGAACCACAACATATGGACAGGCTCCCCTGCGTGGCCCCGGCTTTAAGTGCTCCATACAAGGCAGCTTTTCCTTCAAAAAGGAAGCTGGCAATTTCATTACCAAGAGACAGTTACGTTGGGGAAGACAGCAGGAAGCAGAAATGTTCGCTCTTCTGTTGTATCACAGCAAACAAAAGCCCACACCCTATTTAGCAATACTGACGTTTTTGGTACCATGCTACAAATCTACCTGTCCAGACAGCATGCAGTATTGCACGTGGAGTGTTCCATATATACTGCACCCTTTCTGTTCATTCTCACACTTAAGTGCATCCACTTCCCAATAGCTGAAAGGACCACTAAAACACATTTTTTGATTAATTGGCAGCTCACCATGTTCAGCAACTTCTGTGTTCATTGTTTCTACATCTGCAGCATCATCCATCTCTTCATCCTCATCCTCATCATCCTCTTCACCTTGTAGTTCTTTTGCAATGAGCTGTCTTGCCAGTTTGATGTTTCGTCCTTCATTGTAGTGCATTTTCCTCTTCATTTCAAACTGTTTCTTTTTCTCTGTGGACAAACAAGCGCAAATACTTATTTATTCCCGTAAAAAAAAAATAAAAAAAATCAGCTTATTTTCTCTTCAGAGAGGCACTGTCAAATTTATTATTTTTTAGGTCAAATTTATTACTACCTTTAAATTCCACTGAGTACATGATCAAACAATCCCTGAAGTAAAATTATTTTCTTCAAGCAGTGGAGCATTCTTTTGAATGAGTCTGACTTATAAAAAGGCCAGTAATTAATGGACCAGAAAGGCTAAAGCACTTGTAAAAGAACCCATCTGCAAGTAAGAGCAAGTCTTAGCTAAGAGAAGCATCTAGTAACAGCAAACAAAATTCCAAAGTTCCACAAGTGTTGTTTCCAAGTAAACTTAAGGACAAATTAAACATACTGATGGGACAGAAGATGAACTTTTGCAGATGTCCAACTTGACTCCTGGCTAGCTACCAAAGGCCAGTTATGAGAGGCATTTACCACATGTAGAAGAAAATATTTTCCACTGTCTCCATGGCCTGAAGCCTAACTTTGCTCCATATCCGTATGAAGACAGGCTGAGAAAGTTGGAGCTGTTCAGCCTGGAGAAGAGAAGGCTGCGTGGACACCTCAGAGCAGCCGTCCAGTATCTGAAGGGGGGCTACAGGGATGCTGGGGACGGACTCTTCATTAGGGACTGTAGTGATAGGTCAAGGGGTAACGGGTTCAAACTTAAACGGGAGGTTTAGATTGGATATGAGGAAGAAGTTCTTTACTGTAAGGGTGGTGAGGCACTGGAATGGGTTGCCCAGGGAAGTTGTGAATGCTCCATCCCTGGCGGTGTTCAAGGCAAGGCTGGACAGAGACTCGGGTGGCATGGTTTAGTGGGAGGTGTCCCTGCCCATGGCAGGGGGGTTGGAACTCAATGGTCTTAAGGTCCTTTCCAACCCTAACTATTCTATGATTCTAGGATTATCATGTCTAGCAGTAACACATTAAAATTAAACTAAACTTTGCTTTTTGGCAAAACGCCAACAGTGCGGGTTTTTTTTCCTTCCTTTAGAATAGTAAGGTTACACAATCAAAGTTGGGGCCAGGAAAGATGAGAAGCTACAGATAGATAATACAAGCCCGAAACCTGAAAGTATTATTGTTTGACTGTTTCCTCAAAACGTTCTAGCCTAAGCTAACACAAAACATCTCTTTTCAGGATGTGATCTGCTTCAGAACTAATGTAGATTTCCTGCTGGGTTCATCTCCCAGTTTTTTTGAGAACAACAGAAATATCATCTCTGTTTGCAAGCAATTAGCAGCATCTTAATTGTGACACTACTCATTGAATTATTAAGTCCACCTGAAATATGTTTGGAACAGGAATTACTCCCTCATCCCAAAACTGTACGAGATGCATATTTGACAAGTTTATGTTTCTTCAGAGGAATTCCCACACCTTAAGTTTACATACAAAAGGACAGCCAGTAACAGCAAATTCCTGTTTATTGTGTAGATCCCAAACCAAATAGTCCTGATTAGAAACAAACAGCATATTTGTACAATCTCTCTTTTTAAAAATCACAACATTTTTCTGATAGTACTTCTTCTCCAAAAATATCTACCAAAAATCTCAAACTATTTACAGGACAAAAACAAAACAAACAACTTATGCCTACCTCGTTCTTCAGGTGTTAATTCTTCATCATCTTCCTCCTCCTCACTGCTTTCCTCTTGCCGTGCCAAAATCTTGGGTCCTTTACCTTCAGCAGCAGCTGCCAGTCTACAAAAATCATGCAAAACAAAATGCTGAACCAGCAAGTTTTTCCACATACATTATATTTCAGAGCACTCAGCTTTGTTCATTATTTTTGCTGTATTTATGCGTACTAACAACCTACAAGAGGTATAAAGTACCAGTAGCACTATAAAATACTGAAAACTACTAGATTTGTCAATAGCAAGAGTCTGACTTTACAGAAACTAGCAGCAGCTTTCCATAAGGAAAAAAATACTCCAGGAAAGAGAAAATTCTCTTAAAAATTAGTCAATTTTCTGTGACAATACTTACTTTTTACTCAACACATCTGGTCTTACAGGCTCATTTGCTTCTGTATCACTGACTGCATCCTCATCATCTTCTACCATGCTTAGAAGGCAAACAAAAAGTAGCCTTTATCAATAATTTGCTGCTTAAAATTTGCTTGATAAAACAGTGAAAACCTTACAACACTCCACTAGAAGACTCTTTCAGTACTTCAAAAACTTTCCTAATCTAATCTAAATATCAATACAACTTTCTATTCTACTACACAGATGTTAACTGAAAAAAAATAAAGTCAACGCAAGTCAGACATTGAAATTACATCACTTCAAGTGAATTACACCATTACACCATTAAAATCTTAACACTAGGCTTTACACCATTCAAAGCCTAAAGCCTGCTAGACAAAAACCTCCTCATAATTGATTTTGCCCTTTTTGACAATCTTCCTCAATAGCTATAAGCCTTATTTAGAAGCTTTTAAAATCTGAATGTTGTATATATCCAGTAGGCCTGCACATTCTGTCAGGCAACCAGCTGTAATAAATATTACATCATCCACAAAGTCAATTTTGCTGTAAAGCTATTATGTCTCCTGCACTCATTTAGGGCAGTAGTTTAGCAAGCCTACCTGCGATAAGGGGTAGCTGGCTCATCTATTTTCATCAAGCCATAATCTTTCCCTGCTGGGTGGTACGTAGCTATGATGTTCATTTCATCCCACTTCTGAGATTTTTTACTGAAATAAGAGAACAAAGTCAAATTTTCTTTTAGTCTAAAAACAGTTAGCTCTGTTTGGCCACAGAAGGAATGTTTAGAATGTGTTTTGACCTCAACTGCATACTAAGCACAAAGAATATTGTTATGACACACAGGAACAATCAAAGAATGGCTGTTAAACACTGTTCTACACATACTTTAGTTAAGTCATGACAAAGTATCAATGCAACTGAATTTCCCTGGAAATTCACAATAGCTAAATAAACTCAGTGATCCATGAATGTATTCTTATTTATATAGTTCAAGAGACTACTGGTCCCATTCAATCATTGTCTCATTAACTGTCTACTCTTGGTACAAGTTACGGTAAAATTGTTCTTCCTCTTATTACAACCCACAACACCTCAACAAAACCAAAAATTCCCACCTCACCTCTGCTCAGTGAATGAGCTATGATTATTAGTAAAACTGTTACATAAATAATACAAACCAACAAACAACTTCCTGAGGTAAAATAAACAGCACTGAAATAAGCTGGTTATTTGTTCTCCTTTTGTCATCCGAAATTGGAATAATAAACCAGAACTGATTCTCTGCTGTAATTGAAGTGAGGGAGTTTCACATTTTACACAGGCACCAGTGATGTTACATTATTTAGAGTTTCCTCAGCTAATCAGAGAATGTACCATTTCACGTGTATTTGCAGAAACAAAAGCCCACCTGGACTGACAAAACATGAAAGTCACAAGGAAAGCAACTGCCTTGTGACCAGGGTGACCAGGGCCACCGCTCCCCGATTCAAAAGCCACATGCAAGGTGGTCTTTCCCTTAGACTAAACCAAGACATTTAACTTTAGAATAGTAAAATAATTCCACTAGTTAACATTTCCTTACACATTAGCATATTAACATATTGCAAATTATTACTTTAAGGAAGCCATTGTTACAGTGCTTTGTTGTTTGAGGGTGTGTTTTGTTTGGGCTTGGGTTTTTTTTTTGTTGGGCTTGTGTGTGGGTTTTTTTTGGGGGGGACACAGTTGGCGAGAGGGCTAACTGAACTACACTTCTTAATATACAAAACATTCCAACAACAAATTTGAAATATAAATTCAATCTCAGTAACACAACTGTTCTTGAGCAGAGTGCTATCTGTAAAACAAAACTAATACAGCAAAATTCCAAGCACAAACTAAATTTTGCATTTATAGAAAGCATAATTACCTTCCAAGTCACAGACTGCAAAATACAATAGGGAAAAAAACCACAACCCAAACCTAAAGGGATTAAAAAAAACTCCCAGATGTGGGAGTTGATGCTGAATCCTATATGCTAGTCATATATTCCAGATACGAATACACACAAAGTGAGCTTAATCCCCTTAGCATATAGCAACCAATGCCACGCTTTCATGTTTGAGGCTTCTATGTAATCATTATGTTCTAACACAAGGACTGCAATCTAAGCAGGCAACATGTGAGTCAGATTGCTAGCTCTGCAAGGGTGGAGAGTCATGAGCTTCATGATGACAAAGCGAGAGCTCTACTTTAGGAATGCCAGCAATTCAAACCTATCTATTCAGGAGCTGAAAAGTCACCAGTTAAACATCAGCTAAACACCTGCTTAAAATTCACCTATGACTAACACAATATGATCATGCAGTTACACAGGGAGCACATGAAAATTTTTACTAGCCATAGCAGCTGGACAATGGCATGCAGCTTCTGTGAAGAGACGGAGCTTAGTTGAAGAGGAAATATGACAGATCGGAGAAACTCAGATCACATGCCTTATGCTTGCCACACTTGTCCAGAGCACATCAAGGTTTACTGCCTGGACTCACAATTCAATACCTTGTGAGAATACTGGCAATCTTAGAAGAATCTTTTTGGCGGCTCTCAAAATTACCCTACAGTTGGCAGTTCAGTATCCTACAAACACAAGACCGAGGAACCTTTTAGTGGTTTAAGTTTTTCACGCTCATTTCTTTCAACTCAGATTCCAACATTAAAAGCCTTGGCTGCGGAACACCTCCCAAAGCACAATTTAAAATTCAGCTGGGAAAAAAAATATCCTCATCATTAGTGGCAAACAGACAAACATGTCATTTCACCCCTCCATGTAAAAAGCCATCAAAGGAGAGTGACTACTCTAAAAACCCACACCTCCCTTGACTGCGATTTGGCATGCTTAGGCACGTTTGAGCAGCATAACATTAATGACAGAACTTAGGACCATCACAGGAAAATGCTTCCTGACACCCTTTCAGACACAGAAACAGGAAATCTAATCTTCCTCAGGAAAATGAGATCTGAAAAAATCTCAGGAGTGCTCATTTGTATTCTCTCACATCTTTAAATATACATAACAAGGCGATATTTTGACATGACGCCTTGACAGGCAAAAGGTTTCTGCAGCAGTATTACTCAGAGGAACACCTCTCACACCTCACTTACTCCTACCATAAAATAACCTTCTCTTGTCTGTTCCAGCACATGTACTTTGGGGTTTTTTACAGTTCCTCTGTAAAAGGATCAGATTGGTCACAAGCTCTTACAGGACCCTTAAGGCAAAAAATACTTTATACAAAAAATTCCAAGGACTTGTCTACCATTAGACTACAACCTAAGCTTTTAGGATGCAGTTCCAGTGGTGCCCCAGTTTCATAAGTTCCCTCTTGCACCACACTTTCATTGAGGAAGTTTTCAAAAGAATTTTGCCATCACTAATAACAGCGCAAAGTCATTAATGATGCAAATACATGACAGCTCTACCGAACACTGTGCTTTGAAGGATGACAGCTGACACAACGAGCTCTTTCATCTGCAGCTATTTTTAAAGCTATTTAGACCTGAATTTCAGTATTAGAAATAAGCAGAGACTGCTGCTAGAGGTGCATGAAGAAAACAGTTACTGGAATTTATAAAGCAATTTTTAATCTTTGAGGAAAATCACAGCTATACCATTTATCATTCCTTTAAGTAAAACCTTATTTTACTGAAGTCAGAAATAACTGGCTTAATGAAGCATTGCCAACCAAAAATAATACCTGCACACAAACCTAAATATGCTATACCGATGTTGCCAGGAAATCTAAAGCAGCCCATGAGGTTTAGACAATATCCTTTAAGTTGCAGGGCAATTTCAAAATTGACTATTGATTCACGTTGGTAAACAGGAGACAAACCTGGACTTCTGCCCTCTTACGAGCATACAAGAAATTAGGTGTACTGTAACCAATATACCATATACTCAGCTCACCAGTTTGTACTTTAATTTCCCATCATTCTTCAAGATGGTACAAAAGAGACAGCAGAAAATGAAACAGAGGCTACCAACAGCCAGTTTTACTTTATGTCTGGTGTGGCAGTAAACACCTTGTGCTACACTATATTAAAGAAGAGGGGAAAAAAAGAATCATGGTGTTTGTGTAGCATATTGCTACTTACAATCACCTCCTTCAAAAACATCATCTCATTCTTCAGTTGCAGTAATTTCTCCCTGGAAAGCAGGAGCAGCTGACACAGGCAACACAGCAAATACTTTTCATTCTTGCTTTGATGACTTTAGACTTCATTCATGACTTAGGCAAACAGGAAAGGAATATTATAATATTATGAAAAAAACATAATTGCACAACCATTTTATCATTATTTCCCTCCTTGCAACACTGAGCAACATCACAAATAAAAACGACAAAGGCAATTTTCTTCTTGTCAAAGAAAATTGTCAGTTCTTGTCAAACCCTGGCCATCACAATGTGAAGGAGTCTCAAAGCAATGCTGGGCAGTGCACACTGGGTGCTAACATCAAGAAAAGCACTAGAAATCTTACTGTCAAGGACAGCTACTTGGCTGGCTGAAGAACACTTCCTGGGTATTGGGTCTAATTCAGCATGTTACAATTAAACCAAGACTTTCCTGTCACTCAAAACACAAGCCACATGGACAATGCCTATTCTCAAGCGTGAGACCTTTACAGATGAATCTGGTATGACCAAAGATACTTCTTACTTATGTTTCAACCCATGAGAGGTCTTCTCCCCAGGGACATGGTTCTGGTTACAGAGAAATAAGCTACCTTTGAGAAGACTGAGAACAAACCTGCCATGGCAAAGCGCATCTGTCGAGTGGTAAACTGCCTTCGTAGCATCGGTAAAACCTTTCTGTTAATCCTTCTGATCGAGCATTTAAAAACGATACTTCTTCTGCCAGGGTCTCCTGAACAGCAAAGTATCACAGCAGCTCGCTCAGCCGCCACTCCCCCACTCTCGGCAACAAGAGCTAGGACGGGGCTCCCCTGCCCTCCCTGCAGGAGCCCTCGGCACGCCCGTTGTGAACACGAACCCGCCGCGGGCGGCACCCCGGTCTCGGCGGGCTGCCCGCCGACGTCCGGAATGCCGCTGTAGGGCCGCGGTGCACAGGCAGCACACGGGCGCGACCCACAGACCCGCTTACCGCGTTACTTCCCTGCCCGTCCTGCACCACCCCCGGGAACCGGGAGCCTCCAAGCGGGACACACCGCCCCGTAGGGCCCGCTCCGCCCGAGTTTCGGACGAGCGGGAGGCGGCGGGCGGGCGCTGCAGGGACCCGCCGCTGCTGCCTCACCAGCACCGAGGCCCCGCGGGGCTCAGCGCGGCTCTCACCCATGCTCATCTTCGTCGCGGGCCGAGCTGACCCGTCGCGCCCCGGAGGCCGCTCCATCCACCTGTGCTTTGCCGCCGTTCTTCTTGAGGATGCCCTTGATGGGCGCGCTGTCCGCTGGGCCCGACGCCGCAGGCTCGTCCATGGCCGCTCCGCCCGCCACTGCCACTGCCGCCGCCGCTGCCGCCGCTGACACCTCCCCACGGCACGTCAGAGCTGCCGCCGCGGGAAGCAGGCCCGGCACCGCCGCCTCAGCCCGCCGCGGCCGCGCCCCCT
>JAOEHY010016683.1:0-21101 GCA_025447955.1 Psilopsiagon aurifrons | reverse complement strand
CAAGGAGTAACAGGTTCAAACTTAAACAGGGGAAGTTTAGATTGGATATGAGGAAGAAATTCTTTGCTGTAAGGGTGATGAGACACTGGAATGGGTTGCCCAGGGAAGTTATGAATGCTCCATCACTGGCGGTATTCAAGGCTGGGTTGGACATAGCCTTGGGTGGCATGATTTAGTGTGAGGTGTCCCTGCCCATGGCAAGGGGGCTGGAACTAGATGATCTTAAGGTCCTTTCTAATCCTAACTTTTCTATGATTCTATGATTATGGCCATGAAGGCCCTTGTGTTCATACTAGCAAGCACACCCCTGACAGACAAAGCCAGGATTGTTCTCTGATTTCCACTGCATTGGAACTTGGCAGCCCTGCAGGAGTGAAGCCCTGTGTGTGCTGCACTGGACTGCCAGAGATTGAAGAACTGCCATATGACAAAGTCTTGGTGCTAGAGACTTGCCAGCATCATTAGAAAGAATATTTTTTTAATGGTCTTCCTTTAACCATACCATCAACTTTCTTCTCACTGTAGGACACTAATTTATTCATGACTCTTCTTTTGAAGCATGTTGCTGAACGAGCAAGTCTTCCTATGGCAAACAGCTTCCTTCCTTACACAGTGCTGCTATGTCCCCGCCGCAGCCCACCCCAGAGTTTGGTCTAACCTCCACAGCGAGTGAGGTAATTGCCTGTGGAAAATGTAGTAATCAGAGGCTAGGTTATGATGCTAGATACTCTAACCTGGAAGTTTGCATTATATCTACACAGATGACCTGGCTAGTTATCCTTTCTAACCTCTAAGTACATGACTTGATGACTCTAATACTACCCTTTCTGTGCTCAGTGAAATATACACTGGAAACAGGCCCAAATGCACCAGTGTTTTTGCAACAAAAGTAACCCTATGGAGCAAAGGTGGATCATGCCCATCTTTCTTTTTCCTGAGGACTGTGAAAAGGTCGTCATAGACTGCAGCAAAATTAAGTACACTGCTTCTTTCTTCTTCCCTCTGCACATTCTATGAAAATAAGCTGTGATTGGGATACATGGAGAGCAAGACTTGGACTCCTGTCAACTCTGAATACAGCTTTACTGAACCATGGTAATGCTGATTAAGAGCCATGAAAGACACTCACTACCTGTGTTTTCATTTACCTACTAGGCATCTTGATAGCTTAATTGTGTATCCTCCCTTAGCTTTTTCATGTAGCCTGTCTTTGCCAATAGCAAATACTCTCTCTCTTAGAGCTGGCACTGGCACATACTTTACAACCTGGACAGTCAAACTAATGACTTTGATGCTCTAGACATCATCCTGACTTTGGTGTAAGAAGAGGCAGGCTGTAAGCTAGCCATGCATGGATTTGACTGATTCATCTCCTTGTGCCTAAAGTCAGTTCTTTTATGCCCTCAAGAGAAGGATGAGGTACATCAACCATAGTTTTGGATCGCAGAAAACAAATCCAGAGTGTACATGTGTGAACGGAAGTCAGCAGATTAAGAATTAATGTCTTCCTGGGTCAAGCTGGTTCTAATGTTCTGGGATTTGTAATTTGGGAGAATGTAAAAGGCAAATAGATAGAAATGAGTTGCAGTTTCCTCCTAGTGAAAATTCTGATAAGGAATGATTTTCTGTGATTGGTTGAAAAAGTTTTGATTTCTTCTCTACCTCTAGAGGATTTTTCCTCAGAGTCAGAAGTCATGGAAAGGAATGCATACCATGAGTACCAAAAGAACGACTCCTTGCTTGAAGAGTTAAAGCACAAATGTAAGCATGTTGCATTCATCAATTTTCTTAGGTCTAATACAGCCAGTGTGTGTGACAGTGGCAGCGCTATCTGACCATTTTTCTGCAGGCAAGTCCCTGTGATATGGAGGTTTTTCTAGAAATATGTAATATATGATTGAGCAATTAGCTGAAACTGACCTTCTTACAAGCACATACTTCTGTGTATTTGGTAAATGACTGGCTGTCAGCTCCAGATGTGGAGGTAGCTTTCAGCCACACGTAGTCAAGGCTTGGTGCTAGCTCAGGGGCAATGGTAGTGCCTGCTTGGTGGGTATCCTGATGTGATACTGATTCTCTAGTGGCAGCATGGGATGTAGGGGTGGCAGATCTAGAATATGCTTGACAAATTAAGCAAGTAGAGAAATTCCACATGTAGTACTTTGAGCACAATTTTATTGTTACTGCAAGTGGTACAACAGCAGTGTTGTAATTGTCTCAGAGCCAACTTTTTCAATGGGTAAGTAGCTCAAGGTGAGAATTACTCTTAAAAGAAATCCAATCCCATTAGGATAAAATTACGGAAAGAAGGCATAGACTTGACTCTGCCCTCTAGGGAAACCAAGCACAATCTTTATGAGACTTTGAACATCGTCTAATGTAATGGAGGACCATAAACCCTAAAATCCATTAATTACACTTTTTGCTTGTGGCACAGTGCATCTTGCTTCCTTGTTTGACAGTAGAGGTCTTACAAATCTTGCAGTGAGCATTGAATACTGTCTGATCTCTGTAGCTTTTTTTTGCTAATAAACACTAGTGAAGCAGTAGCTGCAGAACTGCCTGTATACTGCAGGGCCTTTGCATCCTCAGAAAAAAGAATTTGCTCAAACCTTTTTTTGAGAAATCCATGCAAACCAACCTGTAATTCCCACAGAAAAGTTTCCCCTGTGGTTGTCACCATGTGCTACTGTTCCCAAGTCCTTTTCATACAGGGATCTCAAAGATTGTTGCAAGAGCATATTAATAAGGTCATGTCATTCGTGATTGCCTATGGTGTGACAAGGGAATTCACAGTTGCAGAGCACCATAGCTGGTAAGCAAACAAAAGCTATATCTTTACTGTGATAGTGGGACCATGTATGTTGCAAACAAGGAATTCCAGTAGTGTTATTGAAATAACCAGGGTTGCTGCCAGACTATGAGGTGTCTTGGTTGGGAAGGTGAAATCCAGTAACCTGGCATTTGTTGATTTGAGTTGTGTAAGGATTCAATTGCCACCTTGCTGTGTGTAGCAGTCTGTAGTGTTCATGACGGCTGTCTGAAGTTTGGGTGGCTCTTGGCTTTTCAGAGCCCTGTTATGAACTGAATATATACTCTGTATTGGGGCTGGATATTTACAGGCCTTTCTATGGCAGTGCTGGGACTGTGATAAGTGGGAGGAGGCCCACTAGAAATCTACTCAAGCAGGTCTAATTGTACCAAATAGAACAGCTCAGTAGAGTGGAAAATAGTCCTTATATATCTATCTGAAGAAGATAATGACCTTTTAAATAACAGAAGCAATTTTATTTCAATACCCCAATTACTCTGAACTCTCAAATGTCAAAGTGCCGAGCACTTTCAAAATAACTTAATTTAGACATTTATAGCACTTAGACACTGCTAGTTTCTTAACTAACCTAATTATGGGTTGTACAGGAAATTGCAAAGCATCCCAATTAATGTTATTTTTTATAGTGATATATAGGAGTGGCCTTTACCATTTGCTGTCATCATGTACATAATGATTTACTAATTTTGGCTTTTGAATTAGTTCCCTGGCAGATCAGAGCTCTTCTATCCTCTAGTTGCTTTTTGAGAGAAAGCAAGGAGCAAGTCAAGTTAGAAGTGAACATAACTATGTTTGCCTGAGGATTATGAAGGGCACATGTCCTATGAGAGTAGAGTGTATGTGCAAGGCAGGACCATTTAAGGCATAGAGGTGCTATATAGAATAATAGTGGCTCACTGTCAATATTGTTGATCAAATCTGATCTGAGTACTTAGGCTAGGATTCACCACTTGCTTGTCTCCCACAGGACTAGTGCAGGGGAATGAGACTGGTAAAGCTGCTTAACTGGCTGCCTGAAAAATCCCTTCGCAGATGATGCTGAGCAGTTTCCCTCCTAGTTGCTATGCACAGCAGGCAGAATCAGAAGTGGAGGAAATTATGTAGCATGACTGAGCAGTATCCAGTGATTCCTTGTTTGTTTTCATTGTAAAGGGAGGACACATGTCCAGTTACCATGTTTGAAAGTGATAACTGTTGCCCATCCCCTGGTGCCTTTTGCCCTGTGTATTTTATGTGATCTCTTGGTTCTGTGCTGTGCTCTTCTCTGGTGTCAGGAGAGAATTGTTAGCAGTTAGAGAAGTTCTGCAGGCCACCTCTTTCCTGAGAATAATCCAAAAGGATCAGTGACTAATTTCTTATAGAAAGATGTAAGGCTGTGTGTAGCCACTGTAACTGCTGTCAACAGTGCCCAAGACCTTGCCAGTCCAGAATCAGAAGGCAAAAGCCCTCAGAGGTGACCTTGCCTTGTGCAGCAATATGTACATACACCTAATGCACCAATGTGTTCTGATTTGCTTGCTTATGATAAAATCTTGATGCAGATGAGATAGATAGGACTTTAACACAGCTTAAAAACTTAAATCCAAAAGGGAAGTTTGAGTTCGTCTCAACAGCTTGCATTCAAGAGGGGCACAGGGAGCAGGCATGCAGGGGGCTAAGAAGTCCCTTTCCCCAAAGTTTTTCCCTAGCCAGGACCAGAACCCAGGTGAGCTTGCCAGGGGAGTCTGTGCACGACTTCCTGCTTTCCCGGTGAGAGATAAAGGAGAGTCGCATGTCCTGCATAGCAGACAGAAATACAACTGCAGTGGCTAGCTGTGTTGCGTACTGCAACAAAAAGCTGAGCATCTGTCAGCTACAGGCTCAAAAAGGGCTGCCAGAACATTTCTGACTGGGGTGGTCAAAGACTGAAAAGCCTCTTGTGGCATTTGCAAACAACCCAGCAACATTAGTGAGGAGCAAGAGAGCTTTAACAAAATATGGTGCCAAGACAGTAGGATTCTTGCCCTACCTATTGCTATGTCATCCATAGAGTACATTGCTTCAGTGTTTAGCCTCTGAGTGGAAATGCTGGTATACAAAACTGCTGTGAAGTTTGCTTGTAAGAGCTGGGACAGCCAGTGAGAGGTGTTGTTTGAGATCCAAGTGTTGGAGTCATGGTTTGTTTTGTTTTAGCAGTTTTCCTCTGTGGGTTTGCTCAGAATGGGATCTGGGAAACCAGCTCAGAACCCAGCCTTAACCATCCCCTAAATTTCCAGGGCTGGTTTTCTGGAATAATTTGTTACACTTTTCCGATATTGGAAATCATTTGTCCTTTACAAGAGGAATTGAGGTTGTTAATTCTGTTTGCAAACTTCCCTCCCGTAGAGCAGGCTGTTCAGAGGAAAGGTAGATGTTCTGAAGAAAAGACAAAAAGATACAGCCTGTATCCTAAGAAACATGAATGTTATCTCCACATGGCTGTGGAGATAGATGGTGAAGCAAGTATTGAACCTTATCACTGTAAGCTTCTAAAAAGAGGTCAAACTCTTTTCAGATCAGCCTCTACCAGGTTCACTCAGGCTGAGTTGGTCCAACCTTCGATGAAGAGCTAGACTAGCTGACATCTCAAAATCTGCTCTATCCAGTGTCTTCCAACCAAGGCAGTACAAAGGAGCCAAACCAAGTAGTGGAACAAAGCACACCAAATGAATGTATTTCAGATTACTGCAGGAACTCAGAGGAGCAATTGCTCTGCAATGGAATTTTGGAATTTTATGTTTTGCCCTCACAGGTTAGACTGAAGCCAGAAAGGATTTTTGCACCTTGATGTCACTCACCAGAGGTGTTGTGAAGAAGCCTTCAAAAAGCAGAATTTGACCTACAAGTCAAACATCACAAGACCTCATCTGGTCTGATTCTTGCTATGTCAGCAGAACTTGGCCAAACCCTGGCTAAGGACACAGGTTTACTGAACTTCTTAATGAAGAGACCCCCACAATTACGTTACAGTTATACTAAAACAAATAATTTGCTTGTAATTGCAGAGATAATGACATTCTGGCCACACCTACCAATTAGAAAGTTGTAATAAAGAGTAATAAAAAACCTTTTCTTTGGGCTGCAGAATCAACCCCCACACAGCCCACAACACTAATGTGATTTACTCCTATTTGCTGATGGAGGATTCTAGTAATAAAATTTAATGTGGAGGAACAAGGTGCATTTAACCAAAGCTGTAAACATCTCTAATTCTATTTAAAGCTATAGGGTGGAGTACATTAACATTTAACATTCTGATACTAAATCGATGTGAAGCTTAATAGAGCTGTAATTGTTAAAATTTCAGCATTATGCAATGTTTTACCAATGACAAACCAAAGTAGTATGGCTCAGCAGACTCCAACTGCTGCTTAGTAAGGTATTAAGAGTCTTCATGGGAGCTCCTGTCATAAAAGAGCAGTGGACCACATTCAGCTTTGCTGCTGTTCTGCTGAAGTCAGAGGGAGTTAGGCCAGAGATTAATTCAGCCTTGCATTTCCTGTTAGAAGGAGCTAAATCAAACTTCATTTCTCCCATGAATGAAATTTTCTTCTTCATAGTATTTCAAGTGAGTTGCTTTGATACTTAAAAGTTGTGAAATTAATTACAAGGTAAAGGATGATGTTTTTCTTTCTCCAGTTATATGATCTGACATTATTAAAGCTGGGTGGACACTATGAGAAAAGGCATAGGAAATGTCTGCTCAGAAAGATGGATGTACTCCTAAGAAATATTTCTGGCCTCCTTTTACCCAGCTGGTCTGTTGTCTTCCAGGTTTCTGCTGTCATCTGAAGCCAGTCACAAAAGGAAAATATTTTAAAATCATGGAATTTTCTGCAAAGTAAAGAATTCAGTTCCTACTTATTGGTATTCCGAGTATAAGATCAACACATATCCTCCAATTATTCTTTAAGAAGCAATAAATCCTCCCAATACTAAGAGAACTTATCTCACAAAAAAAGGTAGTTTATTTAGCTCAATTAACTATTATTTGGGTGAAATGGATATCAAACATAAACAAGAATATATAGACTATTAATACACAAAGAATGGTATTCATTAAAATACTGCTCATAAACATACAGTAGAGGATTTCTCTGAACAAGGGGCACAGTGGCCAGTTGTATGTAAAAGGAATATCCATATACCAAACTTTAGGAAGCTTTCACAACTACGTGGTCAACTCATCAATGTGTTAGGCTTTTATTTCTCATTCCAAAGGAATCACTAATGGGTTTTATATTTCTCTAAGGCCTTCCTTACAGCTGTTTGAGTAAGGGATGTCCTCTCTGAAAAATCAGTCAAACCCCAGCTCTTCCAAAATTGATCCCTGAATGTTTGATCACTCTTTAGCATCAATTTATTTTGGTCAATGAGTTGATTGCTGTTTTCTTTGAAAGCCTATCATCCAATCAAAGAACAAGGAAATATACCCTGCCCTTTTGGCGGGTAATTGAACTCCTGGGCTAATGAAAAGGTGAAATTAATGTTTTCTTGGCATCTCAAAAATTCATAAATTAAAAAAGCAAATAATTACTAGGAAACCTATTGATAAAAGCTGGCCTTAGTTTGAAAAGAACTGTTTTGATCAGGGACTAGGGTAGGAATTAGTACTGTACATAATGGACAGCCTGACAAACTTTTCTTAAATTCTTTTTTTATACAAGAGGTTTTTGTCTAACACGGAAGCAGGTGACTGCATTTTACATTTACACATCCTGGCTATACCGTAAAAGATTATGTATGCTGCCTAATCTCTACCCTATTCAAAAAAGTTAAAAAGCAGTTGATTCAGGCTTGCTCAGTCTGGTGAAACCTTCCAAAAGGTATTTATGTGCTCTCTCCCACTGTCACATGTCCCCATCCCTGCACTATCACCCCTGCCCTCCTCTCCTGTGCTCCCATGCAGTAACATGAATAAGGGCATTAGGTTTTCTGTGATGGTTCCCAGCTGTGCCTGAGCCCTGGTAAGAAGTTTCTGTATCGCTAAAAAGGCCTGGCCTATAAAGAAGGAAGCAATTTGGATCATAATTTCAAAACCCAAGGCCTGCAAGTTCTACTCCAAAATCCACACTCAATACTGCCGTATGCATGGCCTGTCAAGCGGCTCCCTCCCAGACCTGGAGAGGACTTGCCACATGCCAAATATCAGATCTCTATGGCCTAATGGCGAGCTAAAGAACTCATGCTTTTGCGTCTCCATTAACTCTGCAATTACTCAAGGGCTAAATCTTCCTAAAGGTGGAAAGCTGTTGGGTACCCAACTCTCCCTGAGCTTTGGTAGAACTTGCGCGTTGGAGATTTGGGAACTTGAAAACATCAGTCTAGCTATCCCGCATGATTGAAATGCACAGTTTGCCACAGAACAGTCCATTTTCCATGGAAGTATTTCAAAGGAAAAGGAAAACTTCCTTCTCAGTTATCAAGAGGTGAAGAAAGAGTATTTTGTGCTCTCACCTTAGGCTTGTTTTACTAAATCCTGAGCCCTGGTCTTTCCAAAAAAAACCTCCAAATAAGTGAGCAGGATGCTAATGAAGTCTGTTCTGTGGCAAAAGAGAAGCTCTGTAATTTTTCCTCTAGATCAGCAGTTCAGTAATGTAGGCCACAGGAGGCTTTTGCAGGTCTGGGAGCACCAATCTAAATCAAGGCCAAAAGCAGTCCTACTTCTGTTGAAGCATTTAACTCACTAATAAGTTTTTCTTATTCCCAAACAGAATTTAAAAAAATAATAATAAAAATGTTCCAAAGCTATAAAAATTCTTCCTTAAATTTGTTGGGGTTTAACTTTGAACATTTCCTCTGGATTATTTTAAAATGTTTGATTTCAAGCACTTAAGAATAACTTTACTAACAAAAGTAACATAAGTTTTTAAAGATTACGTCATTTAGAAAGGGAATTTGAAAATATAGAAACCAAACCTTTTTACAACTATTTCTGGAGGGGTAAAAAATCAGAAAAAGTAATTTGAGCTTTTTCTTTACTGTAGGAAAAATATCTCAGCTTTGCTGAGCTAGTATTTTTCTTACAGGAAAAACAGCATTAAACCGACAGATTTCTTGGTCAGTGGCCTTTGTCTTCAAAAGCAGATTTTGTCAACAGATCCTGCCACTACTCTTCCTGAGGCTTGCTAAGATGTTGATGTTTGCAGTTGGACCTGTCACATTAGCATCAAAGAAGGAAAAATTGAAAATGCCCCAGCTGGAACTTCAGTCCATTTAAACCAGGGGCAAACTCTACAAAAGGTGTCTCTGGAATGTCACTTGTAGACCAGCTGCTTTTTCTATGATTACTTTCAATTACCTTTTGTTTAAAAGTCTCATAGAAAAATAGAAGTGCATGAATGGAAATAAAAAAATAATGATATTTGTATGATTTTATAAATAAACAACACAGCAAAAATTAAATAGAACACAGACAAAGGACGTTTATACAGGCATGAACTATTACAGCTTGTTCTCCTCAAAGAGTATCTGTGCGTAGACTGTCATACTGGGAGTGCCTTTGGCTTCCTGAATCGGCTTCATAAGTTCAAGTTCAGCATATGTTAAATTCTCCTCTGCAATTTTTGGCTAGGAAACAGAACCAACAAATTAGTTATAATGTTGTTACCACTGAATGTAAATATTCTACAGAATGGGATATATTTCTTCTCTCACACATGATAATTCTACTATGCTGTTAATAAGTTCAGTCTGCACTAGAATTAGTTCATAGAAGATGAAATAAAAATAATATTAAAAATCAGAAACAGGAAATAGTAAGATTTGCACATTCATTTCCAATTTCTCCTTGCTTCTCAAACACTATATTTAATAATTGAAATATTGCAAATTTGAAAAATTGGCAAAATGTTCAGTGTCTTTAATCCCAAATTTTCCAATTTAATTTTAGTTATTGCAGATTTTGCAATTTGAAATATATATGCCAAATTTGCTTCCCATCTGTAAATCTTGGACCAGTTGCATCTCTAATCACAGCCATTCTCAGTGCTTCTCATTGTTTCTTAACAGAACCAAAAAAGATGTTAAAAATATGTGGAAGGCAGCAAAAATCAATAAATTGAGTTACTGTCATTCTAATGTTTTTTTACTGCTTTTGCCTGATATAGATGAGTTCAGAGGTTAGAAAAAAAGCCATACCACCAAACCTGTCTAATTCATTACACCATTGACTTTTAGACTTAAAACTATAAAAGTTAGCTAAGAGAGATGTTATCAAGAAAATTTACTGAACAAATTTCACATGGGTGACAGAAGAGCTGCCTACTGCTATTGGGGCCTGGACTACATCCAGACTCAGAATGGGGGCTTAGAGGAGGAAAGTCTTGTCTTGTGTTCCTTTGTGTATGCTGGTTAAACAGTTGGGAATGGGCTGTAGATATCAAATTCACCTCAGAAAAAGTGACAACAAGCAAAAGTGTTGCTGTGGAACTGTATGTGTAGCCCTAGTACTTTAAATGGATTTCATTTCATGGGTAGAAGATTAAAGTCTGTGCTTCCCAAAGAAGGATGGAAGTGCTAAGGAGAACTGGAGAATTTTCTTTTTTATCTTCTTGGGTACTGTGTGTTCTATCTGAATATAACTGGTCCTCACGTTTAAGCCTAAAAAGGACAATTAAAACAAAGCAAGAAACATGACTGTACCTGATAGAAAAGGTTTAATCTCTGAGAAGAAGAAAGGCATATTCATTTGTAATCTAAAATCTGAGTCAAAGTTCATAAAGCAATGACTTTCTATACAGTACTTAAATCTTATAATAAAGAAATTGACAGTATTTTCCGAGAGTTTCCTTTATAGTTTATTTACTGCTATTTATTTCTTTCTGGTTTAACATAAACGATTTCTGCTTCCTTTAAATGTGTTTGAATACTTACTATATCGTCTTCTGGCGAAAAAGATAAACATGCAATATCCTCTGAAATCTGTCCCTTTGCTCCCCTGCTTCCTGTCTTTTGCACTGCTCTGGAATACTCTCATTTTGCCTTGACAGTTGCTCACACTCAGCTTTTCAGATTGTTTCCCCTGGGTGGATCAGTTTACACTTTTCCAGCATTAATTTAATCTCATTTCTTCTCTGCAGATATGATCCTGAAATACTTTCTTCAGCTGCTGCTGCAATTGGTGCCATTGAAAGTAGCTGATCTGTGCATGTGTGTAAAGGCCATTTGCAGGGCCAGCTGTTCAAAGGACTGTAATCTTTGCATTTTCTTATTCCCATGTTCTTCCTCCACACTCCTTCCCCCTCTTGCATGGGTACACCTATTTGATCTCAGCTTCTGGTCCTCATTCACTATCAAATGCTGCTCTGTTGACCACACAGAAAATTTCCTACTTTAGTTGAATTCTCTTGTTTAATGATATAAAAGGAGTTCCTGTGGATCCCAGCCTGATCTTGTATGTAGCAGAAAAAAAATCAGATATTTCTTTATTCGTGTACTTGGACTGAGCCTAGACATTTGTCTCATTCTGACTTTGGCTTAAAGAGGTAAAAAAACCCTATGGTCAACTGCTCTGATAATTAAATTTTGTATTCTCCTCTTCTTTCTAGCCTAAGAGTATTAGGCTCAGTTTCTAGGCATTTAAGTTGGTTTTGCTTTTGCTTTTTGTGATATGTTGAAGATTCCTCTTGAGATTTCAAAACTGCATGTGCCCATCCACTCAGTAGCTAGTTTAGATGCTAAATACAGGAGCTGAGACTGGACAGCACAATAATACCCGCAAATACTGAAGATTTTATTCACAGTGTAGGGTAGCATGTCTAGTCTCTATTTGAAGTTAATAGGAATTTTGCTGCCAACTTCAGTGGGTGTCATCTCAGACCCTCAATGCAGAATTACACACTGAATGTGAAAAGCCTCCTAAAGATGAATCTGATAAAACTTAACAAACAAGTTGTTGGTCACTGCCAGAATAAAACTCTACACTCCCAAAGACTGGCCCAGTGCACCTTTTGAAGTAGAAATATTTTCATTGTTCTGTAGAAATCAGTAGCACAGGGCAAGCTGAATCTGTATATGCTTATATGTTTTTCCTTTGATGTTTAATTCTATTTCATGTTATGTTTCCATTTAGAAAATGCCGCGTGTCCTAAAATAGCCACCTCAACGCCAAGCTCATGTAAATTTTAGAACTAAGATTTATGAAATCATATTGTCCAGGTGTTTTATTATATTATCTTAAAATTGCATTGTTTTCCAGTGTAGATTATCTCTTTATTCTTACTTTATCCTATTATGTTTGGATATGAAAAATAACACTAGATTCCCCAAAACAAGTCATTGGGCAGTAGTGGCTGATGTGTTGCTTTCATACATTTTTATGATGTTCCTATAGTAAACATAATTTAATAAAGCCAAAACACACTAAATAAATAATTGCATCTAGAAAAGCAATAAAACCAAATAAAATTAGTACTTTCATAAGTGGAAAAGGTACTTCAATTACTGCTACAAGCAACAGCAAACCATAAAATGTGTAGAATAATTTCCCTTATGCATATTTCTAGTATGTAATAATTTGATTGAAAATATGAGGAAACACACAGGAGGTTCAAAATTGTGAAAGGTATACAGTTTTCAGCAAAGGATGTGTAATAACAGCGCATGGAAGCCAACTCTACTTTAAAATACCGATGATAGCCAGGGTCTTATTCCATATACTCTTCTGTACTTCATTTATGTTTCACTTAATTGTGGTTTGTTTGTCCAAACACAATTTTTTTTTTTTTTCACAGGCACAAAAGGAAAACTTACTCTATGATTTCATCTCTCATTTGGATTGGATAATGTGTTGGCAGTGTGTACCTGGAACGCTGCCGCCACCTCCTTTTTGGAACGATAGCGTGACTTTAATTACTGATGTTATAGGTGGGACTGACACTAGGGCAGAAGAGGAAGAGATAAAGACTAACCGGCCATTCACCTCTCTTTCCGTCCTGGCTGTTCACTTAGGAGGTCAATGGGATTTCTATGGCTACAGCATCCTTTCCTGAAAAATTACATCACTCTTCCTTAAATAACACTGCAATGATTTCTTCAAATAGAGTTCCACTCCAATCTGACATTTCTAGATAGAGTCTTTGTCTTGTATGTCTGTTTTCTCATCTTGGGATCACACACTTTGCAGAAATACAAATGAGGAAGACTCATTGTTTTCCAGCGTATCTTCTGGCAAATACAAAATGATTCCTCCTTCAGATTTCTTCCAGTTTAATTTTGATTCATTCCAGCCACAGGGCTTTCCAAGGGCAACAGTTTGATAGAGTTCACTTATAGGAACATTTTTCTTAATAAACAATCTGCAAAGTCTATCATGTGAATATTTAAAAGAAATTAAAGTATGCATATTAATAGTTTTGTTTTTATTGGGTTTGTCCAATATACAAATGCGTTAGGAATTACCCAGAAGGGCTGGATTTTTAACGAAAATTGCTCAGATTTTAATGTCATAATTATCAGGAATGTCAATTTTGCTCTTCCTAGGCCTAGCTCATTTGTTTCTTAGCAGTCTCAAGGATGCCTACTGTAAGTACTGTCGGACTGAAAGTTCTTGAAGTTTTCACTATGGACACTTTAATCCAAACTTGCAATTACTTATGAAGAGAATGAGCAAATAATAACCTCATAAATTTGATTTTTCTGGAAAAATGACTGATGCCAACTTGCACTTACAGATTTCTGCAATGTCACTGTTCCATGACGACACAGTTATCATGAACATGACAAAATGAATGTGAAATTCTAAATTTCTAGTTTAAAAAATAGTAATTTCTCCTGATTCTTGTTTGCTATCAAAAAGAAGCAGAAAAGGGCTCACTTTCAATCTCCCTTCAATCTTAAATATTTTAGTGACTACTGCTGCAGACATTTGCATTGGAATTCTGTGTCTGTATGACTGCATGTGATGGAGCTTCTCGGATATGAAGCAGAATGACTTTAACATGAGATCAGGGCAAGAAAAGTATGTTTTCTATGTATATAATTTTCAGCTCTGGATTTTCTGAATTTAACAAGCATATATCTCCAGTTCCAGTCAGAGCTTCATATTATTTTTAGTAACTCAAATTTCCTGCAGCAATGCTTGAAAATGAAACCCCACCCTCACTGGCATGCCCTCTGTAGTGGGTGAATGGCTTAGGTCAGCAAGGATAAAAACTCTCCAATTATACATGTGTTTGCTGGTTTGATTGCCAGTACATGGGCAATTGTCACCCACGAACTGGCCATGCTGTGCTGTTGAGTGCACGCTGTCGTGCCACAGGGGTGCTGTAGGAAATGCAAATGGGAAAGGTATAGGATCAAGAGATAGTGATGAGGTTCATGTGATCCAGTCTGTAAGAACTGCAGTTCTCTCCAGGTTACTCCATAGCACAAAGCATTCCTTCCCAGGTGCCATGAAATAACTCTTTCTTAGCAAGCACATACTGAAACTACCATTTTTAATCTCCCTTTCTCTTGCAAAAACCAAACTTTGCCTTTGGACTTTTCTCTTTCATATTTAAGAAATATCCTGGTTTTTGTAGTCACTCTTGGTAAAGAGCTCCAAAGGAAAAATGAAGATATTGTCCAGATGGCCCAGTTTCGGAGCATCCTGTTTTACTGCCTGAGCACACTTAGAAGGTGTCTGAAGAGGACTCTCCAGGCCAACTGGATGAGCTTTGGCCATAAGGACAGACTACTGCTTCTCTCTGCATGCAGGCACAGATGGGAAGAAACTGCACACTGCATGCTGCCTAGGGAAAAGGGCCAGTCCATCTTCTCCTCTGCATATATCCTTTTCCTAAGCATCATTTTTGAAGATACAGGAGAGGATGGCCTTTGGATGCTAGACTGGCCATCACCAGAGAGTCAGTTACATTGGTGAGGGCAAGAGTGTGCTGAAGTGAAGATTCAGCGTGTTTGGTGGACAGGCTGCAATTCCCTAGTCTGGGCCACTAGGACAGGGGAAGACCACACATGCTGGCAGTCAGATTAGGCAGGATTTTGCAAAGTTGAAAGTGGGAAAACTGAATGTAGCTTCAGAGAGAAAAGGACTAGCCTTTGACAGTCCTGTTTTTTAATATACACTGGAAAGCTACTCTCTCTGGAATGCGTAGTTTCATCTGTGCTGAAATCAGTAGTGATCCTCAGGGACATAGATACACTTGATGCTCAAACCCTATGAACTTTAGTGGTATGGCTCCTTCATTAAGGTAGTAACTTAACTCAGGAATCAGAGAGGCTTTTGTCTTTTTAGAGCCTTGGGTATTTACCAATGTCAGTGTCCTGACTGCAGGGAGAGAGCCAGTGGTTCCCCTGGAAGAGAGAATCTTCAAAAATTACTTCTGCAGACCTTCGTGAAAATCTGAAGCTAGATCTGCAAGATGAGTTACCCCTTAGAAATGCAACTGCTGGCCAGTAAGAGTGATGAAATATCAAGGGAGACATTGTCTTCCCAGTGCTAAAGCTGAGGAATGCGACATTGGAAAATATGTGAAGTAGGAACTTTTAGTGGCACTATCTGTTAAAAACAATGGGTTCTTTCCATTAAGTTACCTATTTTTTTACTCCCTACAGTGAAAAGTACTTCTCAGACTCCCTAGAAACAATATCTACAACAATTTGTTAAGTCTCTTCATCATTGCATCTGAATTTTGCTTTTGAATCCACACAAGTTATGATAACACTCAGGGACAAAAAGATTTACTAAGTCCCATTGAATGATTTTATTTTAAAGAAACAGAATCCCACAAATGTAGGGCAGGTGGTGACTCTAAAAGGTGAGCCTGTCCATCTTTCTTCATTGATAGAATTAAATATAACTGGCAGAATTTTGTCCAGCCTGTTATAACGGCTTTTAGGGAACATCTTTACTAACACTTTATTTCTTTTAGTTACAGCTATTCCCAGATTCTAAACCGACATTGCTGGAAATCAGGCTGGTTTCTTCTTATCCTTCACAAAGGCCCAAGGAAGTAATTAACATTCTCTGGTGACACTTTTATTACTCCAAACGTGTCATCACACAAAAATCATCTGCTGTGTGATTTTGTAAATGCACAAGTCTTGACACAATTCCAGCAAGAGATTTTATGTATTTATACAAACTCTTCCTCCTTGGGGGTAAATATAGCAACCTGTGATCTGAATGGGAAAGCAGCCATATCTCAACAGTTTTGAATATGTTATGTTTTGAGTGTCAACATGAATGGGAGAAAAAAAAAGTAAAAAAGAAAGGAATATTTGGTTTTGGGAGAGAGAAATTATGTGGACTGGATGGAATATTCAAGACTCACAGGGAGTCAAGGAAAAAAATGTTCACTCCTCTGTATAACATATATACAATGCTGCTTGACATCTGTGGAGATCAATAAAGCTTAAAGAAATTGGGAGCTTAAATCATCACTCGTTACAGATTGTGGAGGAAACAACTCTTCTAACAGAGGGTGGCACAGCTTTTAATTTAAAATCATCCAGGAGAAAATCAGACCTGATTGTCTCCAGATCCAGAATCCACAAATTACTGAACAGATGTATGAAAGTTCCTTTTTCTTTCTCTAGGAAAGGGACAATGATACCTACAGGTTAAGATTAATGAGGAATCCTACTAGTTGTGCAAAAGACTATTAGTCCATTTTTCCCAGCTAGCTTTATGCACATGGTATAAGACTGCTTTCAATGATGCAGTGCTTAATTGTAATACGAAAATGAGAACAGGGAAAAAAGTCAATTCATTCATCAGGAACAATCTTGCAAAGGTTAAACTTGTTGTGAGGCTGAAGCTGTGGGACAACAGGCTGGAGCACAGCTTAGAAGGCACAAATTTGCCAGCAATCAAAACCCAAAGCAGCTCTTCACATTTCACGGCTCTGACATGGTAATCACTAGCCCACCTTGAGCCCTTTCCAAAAAGTACTGCATGGTCACTGGTTCTGATGTACAGTGAATCTGGCTGTTTTGCTGTGCAATGGGAAAGGCGGTCCTGAAACATAAATCTTTCAGGTAGATGAAATTTAAGCTTCTGGGCAGCTTAAAGGGCACCTACCTTCATTGCTTGATTGAGGAGTATACACAGATGTAGAACACTGAGCCAAATGTGTAATGCTGAAAGCTTGATTGTGCTGAGTACATGAAAATGATGAGACCAAGCCACAGCCTTCTTAGTTCCACAGGTGAAACCCATGTCAAGTTACTGCTCAGCACCCTTCTGCTTTAAGGACATGGCAGTAGCAGGGAAGCTGTCCTTTGAACAAATACTTGCAAATTTCAGACTTTCAAATATATTACTCATTACAGAGTAAGCACTTTCAGTGCAGGGTCTATCCTGTCCTGCAGTCGCTGGCACTCAGTACACTGTCAGCAGCTGATCTATAAAGTAAATAAAGATGGAATTTTCAAAAACCACTGAAAGAAACCTGAGCTCTCCAGTTGTTACATCAATAAACAGCTGGGAATCCAAATCTCTGAGCTGTCTTTGCAAGTCTCAGCATAAAATTTAGAGGTGGTGCCTGAAAAAGGCAGGTAGAATGTGTGCAAAGATCATGCTTTCACTCAAAGTAAACAAAATCACTTCCAGAAATTTCCCTCCATCTTAGCTAACCATAAAGGTTTCCTGTTTCTCAAGCAGCTTTCACATCATTATCATCATCAAAATCTCAGTCATCACATGGTGATGGGCCACTGCTGATCAAATCAATTCTGAGATTAACAGCCCTATCTATGCTGTATGAGCTGAAGGTAAAAGGATGCTTCCCTTAATTAGCTCAGCTGCCCTCACTGAGAGTACTCTGCTTCACAAGTCACACAGGACCAATATATATTGTGTGGTGGGGAACAAAAGAAGCCAGATACACTCCAGTAAAGAGGTTACTCAGTGTAGGAACAGCAGAAGCCAACTCTTACTGTGTGCTTTACATGTACAATGTGTTAGAAGAACTAAGATCATTTGTAACACAGGATATGTTTCCCTGATTTCAAAGTGGGATGACTATATGATTTAGCAGAGGCCTCATAAGTCAGCAACAGAATCGGGAAGATTCGCTATAGGCTGTATTCCTCTCCTTCAAATTTAGTGTGCAGGTGATGAAGTCAATGAAAATTTTTGCACAAGTAAATATCGCAGGCTTTGGTCTAACCTGAAGTCTGAGCCCTTCCATTGGCTCTAGTGAATCACACAGGAGCTCCTCAATTTTGATGGTGCAAACCTTCAAGAAAAGACACTGAAACGTTTTCATTTAGATGATGTTCTGCAACTGACACGCCCAGGCTATGACAACTAATCTCTAGGAGGCAATTTTCCAGCTTACTGGAAAATTTGTTTGAGGAAGTTTAAGATTCATCTCTGCCAACTCAAAGGGCTAAGGCTATAGCAGAACAGCCCTGGGAGAGCAGAAATTGTGGGCCCCTGGAATTTTCTTCTTCCTAATGACTCTCTGTGCTTCTTGCATTCTATAAAAACCATCCCTTTTTGCATTTCAGCATCTCTATTTCTTTCGATCTGTACACATTTTTCATTGATGCTAATAGAGAATGACACTGATGGGGAATATTTTTGCAACAAGGGGAGCATAGAATTGTTATTCTGGCTAAAGCAAAAGCAATATGACTTAAGCAGAGTTTTAAAAAGACTTTACTCAAGGCTGTGTAATTGAACACAATATTAGGCTTTCTTTTTTTTTTTTTAATTTTCATTGAGATTATGTCCATATTTTATCCAGGTTATTGTATTCTTGTGAAATTATACTGCAACCCACTCCAGCATGTTAACAACAAAAGGAATTCTCTAGCTTATTATAAACATCTTTCAAGAAACCAGCAGCACATGTCCTCTGGAAATAATTTTGCTGGTATTTAGGTTATTACAAAAAATTTCCCAAAACACTAGAATTATTTTGTAATGTTCCCTTATACTCTAGCTTGTTTGCTTAGGTTTTCTAGAATATTCTCCTTGTGCCTTGTACCTTCCTTGGGTTGCACAAGGAAGTTGCAGAAATCATCCAGAAATACAGCAATTTGAGTCTGTCTTTGTAGTGACCATTATTATGTGCTGTCAGTGAGAAAAAGACCTAGTGCAGACACCAGCTGTGCAATAGTTATAGCTGGGGAAAAAAAAAGAACCTAATTTAAGCTTGCAGAGATTTGGCAGGATGATGGTTGGGTTTTGTTTGGTTTTGTGTTCCCCCAAAGCAGACTAAGAATTTGAAATCTGAGAATTTTTTGAAAACTAAAAAACTAAGGAGTCAAGTTTGTTGCAAATCAATATAATGCTTCATTTAGATGAATTTATTACCATTTTGTATCTTTGTTGAAACTTCTTTTGCTTCAATTTGTTTAATTTCCTCGCTGAAGAATCATTTAAAAGCAGAAAAAATGATTTTTTTTTTTTTTTTTCACTGATAATACTAAACCATGTAGGTTTAACCATGTTGTAAAGGGAGGCAAGAGGAACAGAAACGGGAAACAGCTCTGGGGAGTGTCCTGCTCAGCTGCCGAATACAGCCTTATAGACTGACTTGGTTTTAGTTCACTTTGCCCTTCATTGAACTTTATTGATGGGTGAGTTCAGGTCTTGAAAATGTTTTGGATAATTTTTCTTTGATTACTTTTTGACTTAAAACTAACTCACATCCACAGATAGTGTGTTTTCTGCAGGCTGCAATGTCTCTCCAGGTGCACTCTGAGGTGAATATGAAAGGGAAAAGAACAATGTATGGGAACAGCTGTCAGACTTGAATCCAACTGCCAGACATCAAACTGAGTCTGCTAACTGGCAGCAAGTGGATCTTCAGTCACGCTAGGGAAGGCAAAGCTGATTTAATTGTTTGAAAAGGCTTATTCCTGCTCACCTCCAAGGAGGTTGAACCTTGACTGGGGTTACATAGGAAGAAGGGAAGAGCCAACAGCTATTTCTGGCCTATATCCTTGGACTTATTCCAGAAAGAAAAAGCATCTGGAAACAGATTTACCTCAAGTTCAGCATGTGTTGATGTGCTTTATTGACCTGCAGGAAGAGTTTGAGTGTTTTAGCTGATGACGGCTTTTCCTAGCAGGGCTGAAGACTGATTTCTGATGCAGCTGTGTGCCTTGGCGCAGTGATTAATATAGTGTGTGCACAGCAAAAGCTGGCTGTCATTCCCTGATGCCAAGTGCTCTCATCTCTGTGTTTGTACTATTAGCATAGCTTTGGCCTAACACAATTACCTATATGGATATAAAGGTTTTGTCATAGGCTTTGAGAACTCTACCTCTTCCACTACTGAAATCTGATCTGCATAAGCAGTGCCTGGGCAAGGAGCAATCGCTGCAGTATGAGGAGACGTGAACTTCATACTCAAGCAGAAATATCATTTAAGTTTTAACCTGAGCTGTTCTGAAGTCACCAGGTATCCTGGGTTGTACCCTGACCATGCTTAAAAGGGACGAGGGTATTTATTGACAATTGGTGGGAAGGTTCCCAAGTCTAACCCTCACTTGAAAGTCAGTCATCATAGCCGCTTTTGGGTTATTCATGTGGATTAAATTTGGCGCATGCAATTCTTCATTGAAGTTAGGCAGTTACTCACTCTGGGCTTTCTCTATTGCCAGAGAAGAAAGGATTACCAAAAGGCAATTCAGAGCATGTAGTCTGAATTAGTAGAAGCACTGGGCTCCTACTCTCACTCACCTCTCTTTCTAATGATTATATAGAAAGTCTAGAAGACTACCCTCTTTATAAAGGCAGCTGAAGTCAGTTGAATAAACTCTATGACCCCTGGATGTCTTGCTCAGGTATTGCTTTGCTACTATAGCAGAGAAGCATCACTCCATCTATTCGTTTTGTCTGTCATATATCTGCACATGTTTTTTTTTAAACAGAAATTCATATCAAACAGAAATTATCATGTGAGGCTTTTTTCCTTTGTATGAGCTACAAACATACACCTTACACCTGCAATTCAGTTATTCCCGACTTACACCACGGTAGGGTAGAATCAGGCTCCCCATATCTGACTTGAAAAGTCTCAAAAGCAGTGTGACCAGTACAGTTGTGATTCTGTCAGTAGCTGTCAGTTTTCTCCAAAGCACCAGCTGCCAGAGGCATGTGAGAATCACTAGCACGTTTTAAGAACAGTATACATTTGTAGACATGATGACCACTAGAAAGGTGGAAAACATCATCCAGTGTAACCTAATGCTCAATGTGAAAAAAAAAAAGCAACCAAAAAAGCCAAGATAATTAATTACTTTTGAAAGTATTACTTAAAAAAAAAAAAAAAAAAAAACCAAACAAAAA